>VZRO01005065.1:809604-820745 GCA_013397915.1 Daphoenositta chrysoptera
AAAAAAAAAAGTTCTACAAACAGGCACAAACCGATCGAACTCATTTAACACAGATACACTGCATTAACAGTATCAAGCGTTATACAGCTTAAGAAGGCTCCTGCTGAAGTAAAGATTCTTTTACCTGATATAGGCTTTATGTATCCTAGAAAACTTTTCCTCCTCAGTTAACTGTAACAACATATGAAAAGGAAAAAACAGTACCACCTTATCTTGAAATAACTTTACTTTTGTACCAATATTTTATAAGTTTCTAAATAGTTCAAGGTACTTTCACAATGATCCTATTTTTCTGTAAGTAACTCAAAATGTCTTTCCTATTTTAACTAAAAATTGGTATTTTCTTCTTATTAATTTCTGAGTACCAGCTTCTCTTAAAAGCACAGTGACAGATTTATTTCCATTCTTTTTTAAGTCTGAATTTCATCCTCCGTAAAATTATTTCAGAAAGCAATACTAATACCACTCTAAGTATGGGCTATAATCTCTAAAATATTTTAACTTGTCTATTAGGGCAAATTTGAAGTTAGAGATTAAATAAGATAACTCTTATGAAAATTCATTCTCTTGAGTATTTTCTTGAAAATCTTTGCTCATTCATGGTACTGATACCTTAGGTTCCATATAAACAAGAGGGATTAGCAGAGGTCAGCTGAATCTTGCAGAATTCTACAAGGGAGTCCAGTCCAGCTGTTATTGAACTCAACGGCAAACACCTATTTATTTAAATAAAATAAGGATTAATATAAAATCATACTTGTGTTTAACTTTCTAATAATGGCTGAAGATTTAATTCCTTGGAGAATATCCTTACCCTACAGGATCAGTAATAAAACACTCATTAGCTTTCCTGGTCTAGATTTTCATCAGTAAGCTTCACTTCACAGTTCAGGAACCAAATCTGCTAGCCCTTAATATGATGAAAATCTATCTGTGATTCTTCAGCATAATGACACCACCAAGATAATATCACATTACTACAAATGAGAACACTGAAAACATACTGGTCATGTTGACCCTCACCATTATGAGGGGGGAAAAGCAAAAACAAGGAGTTCTGAACCATGACCTGAAAAGTTTCTACTTTAATTTTTTTATTTTTTCAGTAAATATCGGAATATTATGCAAGCTTACATTCCTTTTCTCAAGAAAACTGTAACTGAATAATGAACAGGCAAAAAGTTGTTTCTTGAGCTGGCTGGAAAAACACCTTCTTACAGCATTGCACATGCTCACAGATGATATTAAAAAAAGCATGTCAGTTACCACTCTAGAGCTATCAAGTTTACAGTGTGTGAGCCAACAAACCTAATCCTGATCTGGATCCATCTTTGAATAATTAACTTCTTCCTGCCTGCAAAATCTCCCTACAAAATCAGCTGGATATAATTTAAGACTTCACATTTTTAAACAATTGTTACATTCACTCCAGACATGGCTGAATTCAATAATTTGTAAAAGGGACTTCTTACACACAGAAATGAGACCAAACTTTCTGTCTTCAACTCAGATTTTTTATCTTAAGGCTGAGGACAAAAAATTGCTGCTTACAGAGAAAAGAATTGTGTGAACACAGATAATAGTTTCCTCTTATCCCTCAGATACAAGGGTCAGCAATTTGTCAAGGATTATATGTCAGATTGTGTTTTTCTTTTCTAACTCAGTGGCTGGACTTGCTGGAATGAGCTCAGCAGGAGCCAGGAACTGCTGCTTCCCAGGGGACAAGATTCCACCACCATACCGTCAATAGCTCATCTGTATGTGAGGTACTAGTTTCACATAATCACAGAATCATTTAGGTTGGAAAAACCTCTCTAAGATCATCAAGTCCAATCTTTGACCAATAACCACTAAGTGTCACAAGCACTATGTGCCACTTCCAGTGGTTTCTTGAACACCTCCAGGGATGGTGACTCCACCATCTCCCTGAACAGTCATTCCAATATTTAACAACTCTCTCCATGAAAAATTTCCTCCTGATGTACAATCTGAATCAGCCTTGGCACAGCTTGAGGCCATGTCTTCTCATCCTGCCCCTGGCTGCTTGGGAGAAGGGGCCGACCCCCACCTGGCCATAATCACCTTCCAGGCAGTTGTAGAGAGTGATAAGGTCACCCCTGAGCCTCCTTTTCTCCAGGCTGAACACCCCCAGTTCCCTCAGCTGCTCCTCACAGGACTTGTGCTCCAGACCCTTCCCCAGCTCCCCTGCCCTTCTCTGGACACACTCCAGCACCTCAAGGTCCTTCTGGGAGTGAGGGGTCCAGAACTGGACACTGCACTCGAGGTATGGCCTCACCAGTGCTGAGTACAGCCACCATAAATTCCTAACTCAGGCACTGAGAATAGCAACTCATTATTCTCAGCTTCCTTTTCTTCCCTCTCTGTACCTGCTCCTAGTACTTCCATCAGTAGCAAGGGTTGCCCCCGATCACAGGCTGTGATACCAATCTACCTAATCAAACTTGCCTCTGGGTGGTGAGACATGCCCTGGACAACACTAAATAAGTCCAGATGCAAAAGTCAGGGAAAAGAAATGTAGTGAAACAAGAAGATTTAAAGGAGACAAGGCAGGAAAAGGATAGCCCAACACTTGAAACTCTACAGGAGATCAGACAGACAGCAACTACCAAGTCATCCCTGAGAATACCAAGTGTTCTACAAAAGCCTGAGTTGCCAACAATTTGCAAAGCAACTTTAGACCATAGCTTACACAACATTTGAAAAGGTTTCTCAGTTCTAGGAGGGGTAACACAAAGGCACTATAGGGCAGGGTTTTTTCAAAATGAGATATGGAATACATCTTTACACTAAACATGGAATCACTCCAAAGGAGATGGTTGGTTATTGTGAATGTCATTTCAATGGCATTAATGGTCATCTAAGTCTGTATAAAGTAGGTATAGTATCACTGATGCACAATTAAACTTGTAATAAGGTACGGATAAATATAACATTAAAAAAAATTAAGAAGACATGTTGAATACCTTCCAGTATTCCTGTAAATAGTAAATCCATTGGACAGCATATGGGCTAATAGCCCAATATTTACTGATAAGTTATTGATTACCATAGAATTGAAAAATAATTTAGTAAATAATTTAGAAAGCAAGCTCTGCAGGCACTGTGGTTCTACCCTTCTTTCAAACCTCTTATTATCCACTATCAGCTGATGGGGGAACAGTGCACTCAACATATCCAAAGACCAGATGACCCAACTCCACACTAATGTTTTTCAAAAATGTAATTTAAAAGAACCTACATATATTCTTTGTGCCTACATGTTTCATGTAGACATGCATGTAATTTACAGTATGAAGCTGACAATAATAAGCTACCACGAGAATGTCAACATTATCTCAGAAATTTTCATCACATCCAATGCATTAGAAATAATTTGCTTATGACTCCTTTTCAATCGAGCTTATCAAGATATAATGAGTGATATGTGAATTTATAAGCATTTCTGAAATATATTTATTCACATTGTTGAGTTATGCATACAAATTATCAGGATAGTAAAAATTTTAATTCCTCTTCTGATAGGTGAATGAAATATTCTTTTAGTTGATATTGATTGTCACAGACAGTCATATAATAAAATTCAAGTAATATGTAATGAACTATAACTTTGGAGAAAATACCAGCAAGTAGTTAAAGGATCTATTCAGAAAAGGGACTGAAATATGAATAGTTTGTATCTGTCAGGATATACTGATGATGATGTGACTTTAACCTGATCTTGAGTATGTGGATCTCTCCAAGAGGATTCTCCCATTGCTCAATTAACTATCGACAAAATATATTTAACGCAACCTTTACAGAATGAATGACAAGTGGCTCCAATTACAGAAGAAAGGAAGCACAAAAGAAAAGAGACAGGAAAGTGAAAAAGAAATTAGTAGACAATGATAAAGTAAAGAATGAGGGAAGACTAGTCCATGTTTATGCACATAGTTTGGTAGGTATGTTACATTTCTTACAACTAATGTTTGTCTGCCATTTTCTTTTATCTTCTAGGATCTTTGATTCTGAAGAAGGTCTACATTTTTTCCATACTTTCATGCACCCGCAAGACAATGTGCTCCTACTCCAGTCTGGGAAATACCAGTGAGAAAACAAAACAAAAAAGAAATCACAGAACATACCAAGCTCTGTTCTTGGAAGTTAAAGTTTGATTACAAATATTCATATCAAAATTTCAAGTAACAATGACAATTTTCACATTGGGGCTTTGGCTCTAAAAAGAATGCTTCACAGATCAGTGAAGAAGATGCTCTCAGGCTAGGCTTCATATGTCTCTGGCTTATCTCTTAAAGCAAGCTTTCAGTGCTATTGGCACTATGGAGAAGTTTCAATACTGACAAAATGGGCTTGATTATGCACAACCAACATCATGTTTGCTTGCTAAATTCTGACTGGAAAGCACTTGTTATGCCATGTTGGTGAGACAAGAGGAAAAGGAGCTCTGTCTTTTCAGATTTTTGGCAGAATTTTATTTGTTATATAGCTGAGTGATAGTATAAATTGACCACAAAAATATATTTAGCCAATGAGCCTTCTCCTAAGATGACTCTTAAAAGGAATTATTTTTACAGACTTATGCTGCACAAGTTGTAAATACAACAGGTAATGCTAAGGAGAAGAGGAAAAAAAAGGAAAACACATGAATGTAAGTTTGGCAATGGCAAAGGACAAAAAGAGCAAAATGAGATAAAAGAAAGGTAGAACTCTTAAAGTGGTAAAGAATGGTAAATAAATAGTAGGGTAGCAGAAGAAAAAGAGAAGATAGATCAATGAGAGCAAAAATGTAAAGTACAAAGTAGATCCTCAAAGGTAGTGAAACATACAGGGCAAAAATCTTTACCTGTACCTTTGTACCATATATGAAGTTGCCACATGAATTAGCTAATACAAATCATTACCGTTTATTTGATTTTTTTTAGTGAATGCATAAGTTTCCTAGGTACTTCTTCACTTCAGGTATAAATTATTTAGTCTTGTAGGTGATGGAAGCTATACTACATATATATATACATATATATATATATATATGTCTCAGCAATTAGAAATTACTATCAAAAGCCAGTATTCTCCTTCATTCTCTTTTGTTCTATTGTTTAATTTATGCTCTATGCAATTTCATGTAAATATTCCTACATTCCTTTCTGCATTTCTTTGTTTACATACAAATATACCTGGCATGTTGAATTTTGTCACTGCTTTTTCAATTCTTATTCCGACGTCTTCATTCCTTCATCATACGAAGTTGTGACTCTTTCCTACAAAAGCATTCATTTTGATATTATCAGTAAAGTGCTCAGGACTGAATATATTTTACCATGTATATCCTTAATTGCTCTCAATAGCATTAGCCAATTTAACTATAAGGCAGCAGTCCATGAGGGGTTATCTAATACTAATTTAGTTTCAGTTTTAGTGATGAGAATGTACTTCCCTGTGAATTCCACAGTCTTTACTTGCAGCAACAGGCCTTTTGTGTTTTCTAACAGTTCAAGCAGAAAACTTGAAGCACAATGCTGTCAAGATCTCTTTTTTAAAATGTGTCACTTTAAGACAATTATGTATCTATCACTGCTGATAGCTCTCTTCCTGGCAATCAAGTGGTATCTCACTGTATTGATTTCAGTGGTATGGCATACTCTAGGTATAGCATAGAAAAATACAAAAAGGATTTGTCAGTAGTTTGCCTGTAGCAAATTTCCGCTCTGTAAGCTCCATATACACTGTTTATTCAATGTGTCTCCGCCATCCTTTACTGAGAAGTCACAAGCCATAGTATCAGAAAGCCAATATATCTAACAACAGCTTAACTAGTACACACTCTTTGTGTTTAGAGTTATTCAACTCCCTAAGACCAGCCCTCACACAGACAAGTTTTAGCCTTAGTCTGGAGAGGCTAAGGCTAAATGGAGCAACCACAGTGTGTAGTACAGCGTCAGGCACCCCTGTGCTGTCCCTGCTACACTGTGCAGTTGAGTACCAAGAACACGAGCTCCATTTGTGATTCCACACCTTGTACACCAGCCATCGTACAACCTGAAAAGGCACGTCCATGGCGCTGTTCTGCACCAAATACAACCTTGTTACAGCCTGCCCAAAACTCAAGGGAAGGCCTGGATAACCATGGCCAATGCTAATTTGCCTGCTAGAACTGTTCCCTTGCTCACAGGAAAGGACAGAAGTACCACCCATGTGTTTTTTAAGAGGTTGACATCAGAAAGGAATCCACAATTACACTGATATAAGACAGACTGGCTTCCCAGAACAGAGCAGACTGAACCACAGCCTTGGTTTCAGAATGCCTTTTTCTATTGCTAGCATACCTTTTATCAGCCCAAATAGTTAGGTCCAGCTCAGTTGTTCTTCACACATGACTTTATTTTGTGCAAATAGTTCATTACTTTGACAAAAGAGTACTGACTTACCTTTTCTGGTATATTTTTTTATTGGCTATACTGCTCATGAAAATCTTTGTGGCCAAGCAGGGAAACATAATTCCAGTCAATCTGAGATGTAATCTTCTTCTTTTAAATCATCTTCTGCTATTCCTAGCTGGGTTTTCTTACTCACTGTCCAAGAGTTCTGCCTTAAGGACACATCCACATTCTAGTCTGTGTGTGCAGAAGTACTCCAAAGGCATTTTAGCTCCAGCAGCTGCCAAAAGCATACTAAATTCATGGGCAGCTCTCCCATGTGGCATAAGAGATTGCAGCATAACACCATCAGCTCACCTTAGCTCTGAACCAGCATTTCTCCACAGTGACCTCTATTGCTCATTCTGACTTAACCATTTTCCATGTTTGATCAATTTAATCCTTTACAGTATTTTTATCTTCCCTGAAGTTCCATATTTGCTTTCTTTTTTCTGGGCTCACTTTTGGTCTTGTTCCTCCAGTGAAGACCTCACCGCTTTTTTTCTGATTATTGTACCCACTATCTTTTCATAAAAAATACTCCCTACAAACATCTTCCATCAGTCAAAGTCTAGGTCCAAAATGCCATTAGCTTCTGTGATTTCCACCACAGAAAAACAAGCAGATTGCTAGGTTCCACACTGCTCCATTAGATATGCCATTAATATAAAGTGGGCTATAATCAATTTCCATTCTATTCTATGTGCCCTGCTGCAGCTTCATGGTGTTACCATTCCTATTCCTGAGAATCAGAACAAAAGAACTAGGTCAAGCCCTCTTCAGCAACCCAAAGCTTTCCTATCAAGTATATCACATGTGGAGGAGTCAGCAATCCCCATTCCTAACTTCTTCCAATGATCACAAGGTTCTCCTGAAGTTCTGAAGTCCCAATGAAGCTCTATAGACCCTGGCTGAACTTTGCAAGATCTCGTCCAGAGTCTCAGATTTTATGCTCTTTCACAGGGCATAGCAGTGCTAAAGAATGAGGTCAGTCCTGTTGCCATATGCATCATTGTAAAGAGATGCCATCAAGCATCCAGTTGTACATATAAGGTTGCCAAAATGGTTGCTTGTGGCTCAGTGAGCTTTACTCGTTTGTCACACAAATTGCAAACACCTACTTGCTCTCAAAAAAAAGGAATACGCTCCCATCTCCCTCAAGAGGAAGTAATGAATTACCAAGTCCAATTTTTGCTGCCACTGAGCTACTCATGTTCGGTAAGTCATAAGGCTGTGAAGTGCCACAACTCTCACTAAATCATTTCCAACAGTTACATTAGCCTTTTTTTTCCTTGCTGCTGTCTCCTCCCTACCTCTTCAGAGGATTTCATCATTACTGCATGACCTACAAGACGATGGCTTCAAAACAACAGTCTGCTACTGTTGTAACCACTGAGGCCAAAGGACTAGTCCTCTCCACTCTCAGGGGAAAAATAAAGTGATTCTTCTTCATGTTAAAGAATGTCAGATGTTGGAGAGCCTAAGTTCAAGCTCAGGAGAAGTGATACAAGCTGAGATAACATCATCACTTTGGCAAGAGGCTCAGATGCTTCACTGAACCTCCCAGGCAAATAGTTCTATATAGTGATTCAGCCATCTCACAGAAAACACCTTGGCATTGGTCAGAACATTGCCATTAAAGGGTGTTGTTGTTCAGCTTCTCCCTTACTTTGAGAATATTTCCCAACATCCCTGTTCTGAGAGTGACGCATTACCAAAAAAAACACACATGTAGTCAGAGTGAGGAATCTTTTCACACCCCTGATGCATCTATAGGATGCTCCATGTCCTTATACCAAGATAATAATACATTCCAGGAAGATCTTTTCCTCTCTGTGGCTCATCTATGGTAAGATTCAGTGGATTTTGCACAGACCGCAAATTTTGTCACAACTTGTTACAAAACTCCTGAAAATATCCATAAAGAGTGGTACCTAGTTTGTTCCTCAGCAATCTCTAACAGCTTCTCCAAAAATATTTTCTTCTTCCACAGCTGAACAGCTATCAACAGCTTTGCCAACAGCTACATGTTTTTCAAGTGTCACTGCCCATCTCTACACTCCCAGGCTATTTCCTTCTTCCTGGACTGAGAAAGCAGAGAATGTAAAGGCATGCTTCACCTACTTATATCCTAACTGTGGATCAGGAGAGCTTGGAAATATCCTAGATATCCCTGATCTGAGCACTGTGTTGGAATATTGCAGTGTAAATAAGAAGATGGGAATTGATCTCAAAGACCTTCCAATTCCTGACAATCAACTTTCTTTTATTCTTGCCTCATATACTTATGGAATATATGACCAAGCATTTCATTAAATATACAAAATAAACATTTCATATAATGCTTTATTCAATGTGCAGATTAAAGTGCTAGCTGGCAGGAACATTTTTTAAATGTGGTCAGAATTTTTCATTTCTCTCAGTACTTGAAAGTTTAAGTAACTGGTGTTCATATTACCTATATACCATTACTATACTGCATATACAGTACAGTATAAAGCCATCTAACATGTCTCAGTAGGAAAGACTATAAAGCAGTAAATCAAACTAAAGAGTCTTTCCAGGAAATCATCCATGTGCAGAAAAGGCACTTCAGAACATGCTTGAATGGTTTAATTCTCTTCCTTACCAGGGATCCCAAATATCCTGATTCTATCCAGTGGCAGTTGTAATGCTATTAACTTTTTACCTGCTTGCACCAGAAAATGGCTGTTGTCTAAGAATAATCAGATTTTTGGCAACTAAATTGTTAATGAATAAATGGTATTTTGTGCCAATACAGAAAAAATAAGTACAGTTGCAAATGAATTATTTTTTCTACACACTTCAAATATGTGTAAATAGTTTTACACTTAGTCCATAAATAGCCTGTGAAATACACGATCTCTTGCTTATTTAAAGAGTTACAATGCATGTCATATGTAAGTGGAGCCTGTCACAGGACTGGTTTTGAAGGGAGGTGGGGGGTTGTTCTACAAGTTCTGGCAATATACCAGGAATCGCTTCAGGCGATAGGATTTCAGAATAAGAATGTCATAAGAGGCTTTCTGTTGGCTGGGGGAGGGAGGAGAGTGGAGAGTCTGCTTCTGGAATGTCTATTTAGCAGCAGAACTCGAGTGATCTTACAAGAGACAGAAGACATGCTAAAACAAGAGAAAAAACATTGTTTTTTTGGTCCTTCTAGTTAGAGCTTGAAGTTTTGTTGCCAAACACCAATTTTTTGAGGGTGATGAAGCAGGCATATGCATACTGAAATCTGACCAATTGCACAATCAAATTGTACTTGTATTTGTACAATCTCAAACTGTAACCTGGAATCAATGTAAACACAAACACACCAACCATAATCTGGTGAGAAAGGAAAAGTGACAAACTGTAATGCTTTTATCATATGGAAAAACCTGTGAAACTTATTCCCCATATGTCATTTGTCCTGATACATTAAGAAGGGTTTGAACACCAAAGCTCCTGTAGGAGAAAATGGAAAGGACAGAGTCTATTGAGTGCAGAGACCACCAGTGGGAGAAAACAACAGCATCTACAGTATCTAAGGTTACTAGACAGCACCATCTGTGAACAGGGACATATAGTAATAAATTTAATCTGCAGGCTAGACAAATACCTACCAGAAATTATGTTAATACAGACAATTTTGTTGTTAGGAAAGTAGGGCTACTATATGACCATTTAAAAGTGTCCCTCCAGCTTTACTTTGTTGCGCAGAAAAAATACAATATTCTCAGACTTAACATTTTTGTTGGCTATTAAGCCATCTGAGACAGTACACCAAGTACAATCAGAGACTGGTACTAAATACGTGAGAAATAGTTTATCCACTATCTTCTTCCAAAGTTCTAAATCTTATTAGCAGCTCATGCCAGTGCCTGAAACAGGATATTGAACTAGTTGTCTTATTTATCTAGCCAATCTGCCTACTCCTCTAAAGATGTAACTAAAAGTGTAATATACCTCATATCCTACTTGAGCCCAAAGATAATTTAAGGAGGAGGATTTCACCATAAAGCATATGGCAGGAAGAAACTCAGCCTTGTATCAGTGATGTCTGATAATTTCCTCACTACGAACAGCCTCTTTTGACACTCTCAGCACCTAGTTTGTGGTGTGGCACTGAAATGTGTTCTTACTCATGAACTGGAAAAAAAAAATAATCTGGAATGAAGAAGGCATCTTAGAGCACTTGACTCCGATTTACAAAAGTAATTGTTCAGAGTTACGGAATCAAGAAATGTCCAAGGATAAACTGGATCACGATCATCTTAACGACCTATATTAAGGGCCATTCCTCAGCAACCTAGCCTTCCCATCAACACCTTTTTCAGGAACTGGAATCCTGACTGATTTTCAGTGACTGAAATATCGAGACTGCTCTGGATCACAGCGCTTTGCTCACACCGCAGCTGTTGACAAGAGCATTCTCCAGTCGCCCGTGCTCCCAAGGGACTCTTGCGAAACGCCGGGAAGGCCGCTGGCTCCTCAGGCCTGCTCAGGACAACACCCCCGCCGCGCCGCCCGCGCAGGCCCGGCCGGGCAATGGCCAGCAGAAGCTTCCAGAGGCCTGGCCGCCGGCAGCCCGGGCAGCGTCCAGCTCGCCTCAGCCGGGCGTCCCGCGGCTGCCGCCCCGAGCTAAGACACACCTTGACGGGCGAGCCCGGCAGGGGTGTCGGGCACGGCCGACCGGCACCGGAG
>VZRO01005065.1:821179-839799 GCA_013397915.1 Daphoenositta chrysoptera
CATGGCCTCGCCCGGGGCCGCTCCCTGCGGGGCCCGGGGCTGCCGGGCCCCTCGCGGGGCCGCTCCGCGGGGCCCCATCCGCCGCCCTGTCCCCGGCGGGGCGCGGAGGGTCAGGATAAAGGTTACCTGCGCTCTGCCCCGAGCGGCGGTGGTCAGTGCCGGCCGGCTGAGTTGGCAGAGGTGTCGCGACCCCCGCGGGACTCGCGTCTTTCGGGATTTTTCGGCTGTCAGATAAGCGTGGCTTGCCGCCGGCAGGCATTTTGTTGATAAAGAGATTTGCGTTTTTTTGCCGTCACCACAAGTGGTCTGCTCTTGTTGCCTGTAGATTAGAAGGTAGAAAACTGAAAGATACGCACACTTTCCCATATTGTTGGTCCTAGTGCTGGAGGGGATTCCCTGAGGAATTAGGGAGGAGCGGTTGCAGTGGCCGTGTGGTAACTTCCAGTGTGCTCCCGAGCTCCAGTCATCCCTGTCGTGGGGCTCTGATGCTTTCCCTAAAAAAAATCGGCATCATTATTTTAATCTCTCAGATGATGAAAACTGAGGCACAAAGGAAAGCGGTCTGCCAAGTGTGTTGGCAGGATTGAGAGGAATAATTCCCAGTCTCAGTTTTCATCCTTGTTTTAGGCTGACTAGGGGTTAGCCAGCTGGTGGCTGTTTGTTACTGCTGAGGCATTCTGAAGGAGAAACCTGGTAGTAGAACTATGTGGGATTATAGTTCTGTCATTAGTGATCTGTCCTGTCACAGAGGGGTGGAGGGGGGCAAGGGAGTCCACAACCTGAAAAGGTTGGATACTATTGGGACTTAAGGTCTTTTTTCTTTCACTCTATTTTCTACAAAAATGCAACATTTATACTTCCTGTATGCTCTTACTTTCACAGGAATAATTATGTAAAATATGCTGTTGAAAGCATGTAACTTCTGAGCTTAACAGATTTTTTATCTGTATGTTGGTGCAGCACAATAGGAATGTAAGTGTGGATGATGAAAATTTGATGTTACTTCCTAGAAGTTGAGCATTCAGAGTAATTATTTGGATCTTGTTTATATGTCTAGAAACGTGGTGCTTCAAGTAAAGTCAATAGATAAATATTTTTGGCTGAGGGGAAAGATACATGCACATCTATAAGCAAGTACACAAAGAGATACACTGTTTCTTGTGCTGCTTGTCTGGAGAATTAGCACTAGCACAATTAATATGAAATTAAATAAACTTTTTGGCCATTTTTTTAATCAATTATTCTTGTATTAGCAACAGCTGTCTAGTTTAGAGAAGCAGCACTGCTTGTGATCAGTCTGGAAGGTTTGACTGCAAAATGAGAACATGAGGTGCCAAGACATTTCTTTGTATAAATTAATTTGATTTTTGGACTAAAGCTACTTGCTAGCTGTGAGAAAAATCAGAAGTATTTCAGATAAAGTGATTTATGGTTTTAGAAAGGTACCAGAAAGAGCTCAGTTATTGCAGACAAATATTTGGTGCCTGTAATTTTAATTTTAAACTGTGTACCTCTTTTGGTTTTCTTTTTTTCTCTGTGTTTTTTATCTGGAGGGCTCTTCTAAAACTCTAGGGTTAAGCCTTCTTCTAGAGTCAGAGGAATAAGTAATGTAGAGACATCATTTGCTTAGATGGTGAAAGAGGTAGAGATGTCATTTGTATGTAGTGATTTTAAATATGAAAATGTATTTCAGAATATTCTGTTCATATAATGTTATGTAATATTTTCAAGTGCTTCTCTTAGAGGTGTCTGGTGTTTTTTGAGTCTCATAAATATTTCCAAGAAGGAAGTGAGCTTGGAGGAAGGAAGGAAGGAAGCTTGCAGAAGAAACACGCTTAATTAGAAAGCAGTTACTATTTGAGTAATCAAAATTCCTTAAGGATAGTTACAGCTTTTAGATGGCTTTAAGTACAGTCTGGCTTGTTACAAAACCTCAAGCAGCAGCTGCTTTGTGAAGCATCCCTGGTTCTGTCTGCCTGAGCCATGTGGATTCCCAGTGAGAGATTACGACTTGAAAGTGTGAACATAGCTCTTAATTTTTTTGAGGAATTTCTGGAAATCCGTTTTCCAGCAACCTTTGGTCTCTTGTGATTGATGTGATGATGAGCCTTAATAGACTGAACACCTTTCTGTGGTGGTTGTGGTGTTATCTATACTTCCTGACTTGCAAGCTAGCTTTGCTGGCAAGTACATGTTATTTTAGCTATAGTATTTAAACTGACTTTGTGATTTGTAGGTCACTTGGACAGGAATTGCCACTTTTCTGAAATGGAGAGATAACTCATTATATGACGTATGCCTGTATTCATTTTGGGGTAGATCTCCTGATTTATGAAATAAGATTATTTTTAAGACTTCTCTCTTGCTCAGAAAAAGTAGTGATACCTGTTTTGCATGAAAGCCTTCTTCACAAACTGTTAGTCACAGGTTAATCTTAAAACATAGCAGTGTTGCTACTTCGTGCATATAAGGTTTGATTTTAGGGTTTTTATTAGGTTTTCATAGGACACTGCATGAAGCATCAGTTTATGGGTTAGGCATAAAGGCTTAGTGCTTTCATTTCAAAATGGCTGCAGGATATGAAGAATAATGGAAATCCCATTTGATTTGGAGATTAAATAGGGTGATCTCATGGCATATGAGTTTTATAAACCTGTCTTTATGGAAATTATCAGAGGATTTTAACAGGTTTTTTTCCTCTTTGAGGTAATTTATTTTTTCTGAGTTAGGGGCTGTCACCAGCAGTATTCTAAATTGACCATGTTGGTTTTACTCAGTAGTATTTTGATGGATTTTGATCTTTTGCCACTAAACTATGAGAATAACCTGACAAAGTTCTAAAGTCTGTCTCCCTTGCCTCTTCACTTAGTGATCCACAACAACTGCATAGTATAGATAAAAGTGTTGGTTTGACTCTTTGGTTTTGTTTGTTTTTAATAAAAAGCATCTGAACTGACTAGCTGCTTCAATGTTAGTTCAGCATCAGGTTCAGCTTTCACCTTAGATACTTAATACACTATACCAGTCTGTAAAACATAAAACTTGGGTTGAGCTGTGCATAGTGACTGAAAGAAATTGAGTTTTCTGTTGTTTAGACTAACAGCTTAGTCTGACTTAAAATCGTTAATGGTGAACATTTAGTGTTTAGCATTTCTGTTGAATGATGGCACTATCATTTAAAGTTTGGTGTAGCTTATATGCAGGGTTTCTGTACTGTCTTCACCTGAGCATTTTTACACACTCAGATAAGAAAACGCTAGTTTGCATGGAAGAATATTCCTCATTCTAATATGAAGTATGGTTCCTTTTGTTAGTTTTAAGTCCCACTGTTTGTTATTTTTTCTCATTTCTTTTATGGCTTTTATGTAGGCAAGATGGATGGAAGTGTCTGTTGTAACTCTGGATCTTTCCCCTAGAACTAAATTTCAATTAAGAATCAGTCTTGTAAAAGCCAGAGACACTAATGTTTTTAAAAATAGCACACATTGGAAGGGATTGTAATAGCCCCTTTGTGGGTTTGGAGGTGTGTAGCTTCAATCTTCTTCAACCTGCATTGATCAGCAGGGCGTGGGGTAAATGAAATACATCAGAACAGCCTACAGCAGATACATGCTGAATCGTGGCATGGTTTTGGCACTATAGTTTCAACTGCTTGGTTCCCATACTGTAGGTGGGTGGGCTTTCCACTTGACTCTTCTTTGCAGGTGATGGAGCATAAAGCTCTGTTCTCTTGCCTTTCAGGAGCCTACTGCAGTGAAATCAAGTAGCATGATTTGTGGAGGGCTTCACTGCTCCCTCAAAACAGTTGCTAAACTTTCCAAAGTGCAAAGTAGTAGAGATTTGGACTTCAGTCTCTTATGTGTGAGTGAATCTGCTCTGAACAACTGAAATGTTGTTTTCCAAGTCTGGAAGACAGTTGAATATAGAAATGGTATTTATTTGAAAATATAGTAATTTAATATTAATTTCCAGAGGAAAAAATCATACTTTAGAACAAAATAGTGATAATTATGTATTACTGTTTACTTTTGTGAAGCTAGTTATTGCTTTTTATTTGTTTATTCTTTCAGTTGCTTTGCAGTATTTTTTTTACTAACCTGAGCCGTACTTAATAACTGCCAATGTGAAAATCAGTGAACAGTTTCATGGAATTATCGTTTGACTTTAATAAGTAATGACCCAAAAGCAAACCAGTAACTTTGTAATGATGTAAAAATTAGTTTAAGTGACACTCCCATTATTCTAAGGTGGCATGAATCATGATAGCAAATGGGAGAGAAATACAACAACATTTTTAAAACTTCCCTCTTTACCTTTTTACATCTATTTCATTCTTTCCCCTTCAGTGTGAAAGGTGTTTATGCTGTTGTTTTGCAGCTTTTGCCAATTAGCAGTGAAGCAGAGCTCCTGCTTCTTTCCACCTCAGGCTTCTGATGATTTTCAGATCTTCTGCAGCTCAGATTGTTCTGACTAAATAAATTTTAAATGAATCTTGCTTGAAATAACAGATCCTAAGGTCTATATGTAGCAGAGCTCAACAGCCTTTGGTTAACAAGCAATATTCTGGTAAGTGTTAGTCTAAGTCAAGTCATTAAAATAGATCCCTATGTCCTGGTTTTATTTAGCGATTTAAACTAAAAGAGAATACTCTTTAGAATTTCATTGTATTCACCACGCAAATTTATTAAAAATTTATAAAAATCTGTGAAACTAGTTGGGATTTTAAAATGCCAAAATTAATGTGTGGGTAGAAACTTTATTTTTCAGATATTGGACACCTTACATCCAAAATAAGCAAAAATCAATTGATGTAGTTATTTTACTGTATCCTTGTAATAAATACCCAAATACACATTGCATTTAAAGCAATAATGGTTCTTATATCCAGGCCAGTGAGAGTGCTTGAGTGGAACATAGAAAAAAATAATAGCTTTTTGATTGTCAATGCCATGTGGCTACAGTCTGATGATAAATAACTTATTATTTAGTCAAAAAACAAACCAACAAACTTCCAGTGACAAACAAGTGTTTGTTACTATGTTTGTCAAGTCTTTCAATCAGCAATGCTTCTACTATAAAGTTTCTATACAGGAAATTTTGGTGGGCTTTGAGTAATGAACTCACAGGTATAGATGCAAATAAAGATACTTCTGGGTGATTCTGATGGCTTTTATTTTAGTTCTAACTGAAAGACATCTAGGTTGGTGAACCCTGCAAGGACTCTGCTATAAATATTTGAGATCTGCTTTCATTTAGTTGTTGTTCCTGAGAAAAGAGATTTTCTTTACGTTACACTGTTTATCTTGATTTGTAAAGAAAAAATGTCTTAGTTGTGTTGATGTGTAAGGATGAGGTTCTGGCTTGGTAGTGATCCATGTGTAAATGTGTGTCTAGTTTTACACCTTGTGTCCTTCTGTTACTATTATTAAGTAAATTACATGCAATCAAAGCAAAGGCATGTTTACTGTCATAAATTGCAGATTCTTTTTCTTCTGATAATAGTAAGTGTAGCTTATTAATTTTCCTGTCTAGGGAATACTATGAAATTCCTTTAAAATTTTTACTGAGTTTCCTTCTATGGGGTAAAGCTCAGAATATTAGTTTCCAAAGAAGTTGTGTCAGGGTAGTGGAAAATAAGACTTCAGAAATGGTTTTGCTGTAGGCCATCTCATCTCAAATCTTAGTAAACCTGAAGAGCCTATGTTTAGTTTCTAGATGTAAGAATAGTACAAAGTCTTCTTCTAGAAATCAGCTTGTGAACTAAATGCCTTATTTTACTAAGCCAATCTACCTGTTCCTGTAAAGATGCGTAAATGTAGCTAAAAATAATATAGCTCATATGCTTAGTAGAGAATGGTCACTTGCTTTTAGTAGTTTAGGGCTACTTTAAAACTGCAAGTTGAGAAAATCAGAACAGACTTAGTGGCTTCAGAACAATGGGGGTGGAAGCTGCTGTGTGAGTGCTTCAGTTTCTCTAAAGTGTTTTCTAGAAATGTCAAAACTTGAGAACGAGTGAACTCTGTTGCAATAAAAATTAATACGATGTTATAAAATGTGTTCCAGCTTTTGGGGAATTGCAAGCTCCATTGTAAAGTTTTGAAGAATTCATTAGTGCTTTTTCTGTAGTAGACAACAGTTCTTGATATGGAAGCATTGTGCTTTGTAATTCCTGAATGTATTTTAAGTCACTCTTGTGAATGAGACACGTGTTTCTGTGGTGCGTTCTTCTGAACCTTGTCCGAAGCTTTTATATCAGTGCCCTTGAAAGTTAAGTAAGTATGATAATCATAATCAAATTCATAGGGTTATGTTTTAAAACCTGAACCACAGTGTTACGCTCTGTATTCTAACTGAACCTCCCACAGAATTACCAGTGAAGTTTGTTTTTATATACAGTGTGAAAACCTAAAGGTAATACATTTCTTAAACTTGTAATTAAAGCAGCTTTAAACAGCCTCAGTTCTTTTTAAGTAGACGTTTGATTTTGTTTTGGCAGTTAGGAAAATTGAAACAATATGTCTATTCTAATGTGAGAAGATACAAACACTTCACGAAATTGAACGTGCGCATATGTGAGAAATTATCTAAGAGCAAATACAAATCTGAATTTGACATTGATCTTAAAGTAAAGAGTAATTGTTTAAATTTAAAAATATATATCTTTCTCTTGTTACAGAAATTCTATGCAGCATGTTTTCTAGGTGGAACTGGGTGGCCTGTGGCTTCTATCTGGTGTTGAATATTTGTTCTCCTGATGGTAAGAGTTCTGTGTCTCAAATACAAGAGGATGTAGAATATGTTAAATCGGATGTTTGAAGCACCTGCTTTCTTTTTGTCCAGATACCTGTTGGAGGTGGACAGAAAGCAAGGTGTGTTAGGATAGACACACCTAGTCTTCTAACACTAGTTCACCACAACAA
Organism: Daphoenositta chrysoptera; assembly: GCA_013397915.1. Taxonomy (NCBI): domain Eukaryota; kingdom Metazoa; phylum Chordata; class Aves; order Passeriformes; genus Daphoenositta; species Daphoenositta chrysoptera. The sequence goes on from VZRO01005065.1 coordinate 828,100, forward strand.
AGGTGCACACTTACCCCAATTTTCCTGTGATAACTTTCTTAAGAAATATACTTCTTTGTAGTTTTTTATCAAAATACTTTTTCATCAAAAGAGTAACCTCAAGTATAATAACTTCCTCCTTCAGAAGATATAAACATGCAACCCGTGACTCTACTCTCTCTTTCTCTCTAAGTGCCTCTGTTTATTAATAGAGCTTTTCTAGCTTGGTAAAATGCTTTTGCAAAGCCTAAAGAACACTACGCTGGTTTTTCCCCTTAAATCTTCTTGGTGGTCTACTAATGCATTTCAGTTTTATAATTGTCAAATAACTACCTAACTTGCTGCTTAGAACATATATGGTGTTTTTAACATTGCAGTAGTGATGTATCAGCAATATTGATATGGGAATGCTCTGTATTTTTTAATAAATGTGAAATTTGTTTCTTTTTAGCTTCAGGTGGACTTGTGCAGTCATGTGGTCACATCATCCCCGAGTCGCCTGTACTGGCCCTTGGTTCCAATTTCACAGCATTATGCATTCTGAATGAGAGTTGTCTTGACTTTGGCAATATCTATGCCAATCAGATTATTTGGAAGATAAAAAATAGAGTGGTACCTAAAGAACAGTATCGTGAAATAAACAGAACAGTTTCCAGTGTCACATTCAATGATACTTCTTCACTAGCTACTCCTCTGACATGCAACATTTTAGCAGATGGACAGATTGAACAGAACATTTATGGAATTACAGTTACAGTAGGCTGTGAGTACCTTTTTTTTTTTTACCTTTTACCCTGGTCTTAAAAAAATTGCTTCTGAGGAACAGGAAAATGCAAACAATAGAAAGTGTGCATATGTTGAGGCACTTATTTTCATTCCCCCAGTGCCTGGATAGTTAAATAAAAATATTGTCAAATTACATGCCACCACAGCTGCTAAACATGCACTGAATACAGTTTTCTAAAAAGTAGAAAGTAGTCTGAAGTATTTCAGTCTTGAAACAGGAAAAAACTGGAACAACAGAAATGTTGAAGCAGCAAATTTGAATTACAGAATGAAGATGTGGATTTAACTGATGTAGGTAGTAGGAAATTAACATTTCCTTGCTTCTTGCCTCTGTATCAGAGTTGGAGGAGATACTTCGAGGTGATATGTGATATGGTTTCATACTAACATTTTGAAAATAATGTTTTCTTCATTAATGGACTGAGAAATAATTAGTCCATCTGTACCACTAAAGTTAAGCCTGAATTGCCTTAAGGATGGAGCATATTATTTGGATTACTTTACCTCCATACCTAAAAAAATACTTCTAACTACTTAAAAACTTTTTGTTCTAGAATGATGGCGCTTGCATGGTTCAGAGCAAGTGTTCTTTTGGACTAGACTGTCTTGAGAAAGCCATATGAATAACTTAATATGCTACGTCATAATTACTTGGTGTCGTGCTAATAGGACAATTGTTGAAGTGTCCTGAACATTGCATGATATGTCTGATGAATTATGATGTCTCCTAGTGATGGCAAAAGGTACTGCAGTTGCTGAATGGTCTGCATTCAAAAAGACCAGCTGGAGTTCACAATTTAAAATTAAGGGCTTCTAGCATGACTTACGAAATGCTTTCACTGGAAAGTAATGTTTTCCATTTCAACTTCTGAGGAGTAAATATTTTATTAGAAAAGATAAAATAAAACATACTTTAAAAAGGTAAAATATATGGAAAGGTGAGGACAGATAAATTATGCTAAGATATAAACGGAATGACAGTACAGATGACATTCTGCATTAGTAATTCATGTTACAAGTCTTGAGATGCATTTGCATTTAAAGCTATTGTATTTTGATACTGTCAGTTAAAGAAAAACTAAATAATGAGACTAGAAACAGGTTTGAGAAGAATACAATTATTCAGGAAGAAAGAAATAAGCTTCATAAGGTTGTTCTATTGAAACTAGCACTTGGCTTGAAAGAAAATAAGATTCTCTAATTCTCTTATTATCTAAAATAAGATTCTCTAAGTCTCTATATAGTCCTCTAATATAGGACGTAGAAACAAGCTCTTTGTATGCTATAATTTGAGTTTAAAAGGGAAAGAAAACAGTTTTGCTGCACTCTGAAGAAGTTCCTTACATACTGCAGTGCATTGATGAAGATCCCCAAGCTTTCTTGTATGGGTTTCCAGGTCAAACTTCTTCCATACCTCAGCTGGGGGAACACAGACCTATCAAATCGCCTTTAGAGCTCAAGTTACTGGCAAAATCACCATATACCAATTCAGTAGAAGTTATTAATTTATTTTTCTTCTGTGTGAATTAAAATCTATTTAGATGAGATATGGTTAATACAAGGTTTTCTGCCTCAGAATGAGAAATCTTTCTTGTTCCTTACTAGTAGGTGCTTATTCCGTATACGGCCTACTGTTTGGCAAAGCGGCTATTTAAGGTTCTTGACTTTGATTGCAGGGTGCTATCCAGAACTTTTTGCCACATCCTTTAGAAAAAAAAATTAATTAAATACTTCCCATGTTCACAGAAATCGCTCTAGAGGGACACTTAAAATGATTCTTGCTGGACTGAAATGTGTGTACAGATTAATTATTGCTAACTCTTTCTGTACAGTGGCCCCAGAGAAGCCCAAGAACTTAAGTTGCGTTGTACATCAGGTATCAAGGTTCACATATGATATGAATTGTACCTGGAACCCTGGAAGGCATACATTCCTGGATACCGAGTTCAGGTTGAGGTACAGCTGGTAAGTAGCACTGTATCGAATATTTAAAGAATTTTTAAGAATATTTGTATGCTAGACCAACATTCCTTGAAATTCCTGATATTTTGGAAGAGTTCTTAACATAAGTCCTGTTTTCTGAAGCATTGCTGTCTGTGGTTTGAGGGGGAAGGGAAGAGTTAAAGAAGTTGGCATTCAATGTAATTCTAAGTCCTGAAATTTTGCTGCTGAACTTGTTTTGGAGTAACAGGAATCTCGTATTTTGCTATTCTTCAAATACATTATTATTGTGGCTTGAGTACAATACATCTAATAATAGGGGGCCGTACCCAAATTTTTACACTTTTCTGAGTCGTCAGTTCTATCCCATTCTACAAGTAGAAGATATCCCTGCCCATTGCAGGAGGATCAGATTAGATGACTTTTAAAGGTCCATTTCAATCCAAACCATTCTATGATTCTAAGTAGAGAAACTAATATAAAGTGACTGAATTTTGTGGAGGTATTATCTAGATACTCTGCAGTTCATAGGAACTGTGGACTATTAACTATTCGAGTTAATCCTAACATGAAAGCTTCAGCAGAGTATTTCTCCTGTGAAAGTAAATTAAGGTACTTTCCAAACTCTTTACTTTCCGAACTCTTTAAGGCTGGGACAGAGGTTTAAAATGGAGTGGACAGGATTGTTGCTCTGCTCTGGGAACAGGAATGATTTCCTACAGCTTTCCAGCTTCCCCATTCTGCTGAAGTGTTGGGGTAACAGGTGTAGTAGGAAGTATGAGCAGATAAAAAATGTTAATGCTTTGCGAATTTCCTGATGCCCGTAGAACTAGCTGATGTTTATGTAGCAGAAGATGGTGAACAGAAATTATGTATTGCACCTCTAACACTGTACTCTTGAAAGGTATGCGGGTAGCACTGACTGCATTTTCTAATGCATTCTCGTTACTGGTCATGTTGCTTTTGATTAATTGTGTCAGTTCTCGATCTGCTTTTCTTTTTTAAGCCAAGTCAGGTTTTTATACAAATTTAATTACAGTGATGAAGCTTGTGCTTTTGAAGATATGTGACTGGAAGGCAAGAGATTTTGTTTCGGTTTCAATTCTAATACAATCACGTGTTTGTGGCTGAACAAGGCATTCCCACTTTTTCTTCCCCTACTTCTGCTTGCAAAGTTAAGGCAGAGGGTAAACATACAAGATAAACAGATTGATCATTCTGGTCTACCTTAAAATGTTCTCTAAAGGAAACCAAACTTACTGCTTTGTATCTTGTTTTTTCTTTCTCTTTTATTTAGGCCAGAAGAGATCTTTCCTGACTGTATACCAAAAGGTGTAAACAATTCTTGCACCATTAATGATATCCAGTTCTTTGTTAACACGGAGATCTGGGTAGAAGCAGCAAATGCACTTGGGAAGGCTGAATCTGATCCTCTTGTTGTTGATCCCGTTGACATTGGTAACTATGTGCTGCTTAAAGCTTTAATATAACATTACTGCTGCTTCTGTGCATATTGCTGAATTGGTATGTTAATGTTTCTTCACTATAAAAATTAACACTGCATAAGTGTTGTTGACTAGAACTTGAACCGTGCTGCGCAAAGGGATGGGGAGAGATTTCATTACAATTCAGATAGCAAGTTTGTGTTGAGTATTCTGCTTTAGAAAATAGTGTAAAGTAGCAGCCATTTCAGGTCCTGAAAGGCTTTAATAGCAGTGCTGCAACATAGTGTGCCAGCTTCTAAAGGCATGGTAAAGTACAGTTGTGGAGTTGACTTTAATTTCTTCTCTTCTAGTTAAACCACTGGCTCCACAGAATGTATCAGTCAGCTCAGGAATACTACCTACTGTTCTGAAACTTTCCTGGGAGAATTGGATTTCAGACACTGTGATGACACTGAAATTCAATATTCGCTATAGGATCATTGGCGACACAAGCTGGATGGAGGTAATACCACTAATGTCCCTTGCCATGATTCTGCTGTAACCCAGCCATTTGTCAAACTGCAGTTCCCTCTGCTGCAGTTCAGAGCATTCACTTTTATTTCCTTATGTCTTACATGACCGCCCAAGGAAGTTTATCTGGCCTATTCACAAAGGCTGTGATCTAGGTTTTTTGGCACAGTCTAAGTACAGTGACCTTTTCATATCTTTGTGGACTTTTCTGCTGTCCTTCCTGTCACAGTGCAGCATTTTTATTTTGAATTTTATTCTGCACCTGCAACATATAGAACATTCATGAATTTTCGTCTTCCCGTGCATGTGCAAAACAAGTGATCGAAATGTCATTTAAAGCTTGGGTAAATACTGTATCATGCTGGGATGCTCTTTAGTGTACCTGCAGTCAGGCTACAACAGCCCCAGGCAGAGCCACAGGCTGGGACAGAGTGGCTGGAAATTGCCCAGTGGAAAAGGACCTGGGGGTGCTGGTGACAGCAGCTGAACATGAGCCAGGGTGTGCCCAGATAGCCAAGAAGGCCAAGGGCATCCTGGCGTGGATCAGCAATGGTGTGGCCAACAGGAGCAGTGACTGTCCACCTGTATTTGTCACTGGTGAAGCCACACCTTGAATCCTGGTTTTGGGCCCCTCTCTTCATGGAAGACATTGAGGTGCTGAGCAGAGCATGTCCAGAGAAGGGCAGTGGAGCTGGGGAAGGGTCTGGAACACAAGTGTTACAAGGAACAGCTGAGGAAGCTGGGGTTGTTCAGCGTGGAGGAAAGAAGGCTCAGAAGTGACATTATCACTCTACAACTGCCTGAAATGAGGTTGTAGTGAGGTCAGGGTCAGTCTGTTCTCCCAAATAACAAGCACTGGGACATGAGGAAATAGCCTCAAGCTGTGCCAGGGATGGTTTACATTGGATATAAGGAAAAATTTCTTCCTGGAAAGAATTGTCAAGGATTGGCCAAAGGAAATTGTAGAGTTACCATCCCTGGAAGTGTTTAGAAAAGGTCTAGATGTGGCACTGAGGGATATGATTCAGGAGTGGATTTAGCAGTGAGAGATATGTGATTGGACTCAATGGTCACTTCCAACCTAAATGATTGTGTAATTCTCTGTAATCTGGCTGCCCTGTGTACATGCCTCAAGTGTGATGCAGTCAAGAAGAGGAAAAGGGTAAGGAGTAAACCTTACCTGTAATGTACTATGTATGTTCCTGTCATCAAGAGCTGTGGGGTTTTTTTTGTTCTACATCAATCTGTGGATATATTTTTAATAGCTCCTTAGGTTTTCCTTACTTTAAACCTTCTCTCAGAGCAGTAGTACTCCAGCAGAGGCCCAAAAATATTCTGAATTCCATGAGTTCTTGGAAGGAAGACTGCTTCTGATTTTACCGAAATACTGTGTTTGGAGCAGATAGCATAACACAACTCCTTTTGACTAATGTGGCTTTAGATGCAGAAACTATTTATTAAGGTCACCTGTACGGATATTTTAAAGAGTGCTGGCCTGCACGATGTAGTCTGCAACTCCGGGATCTGTGGATATATTGTCCTGATAGGACAATAGGACAAGTTCTTCTATCTTGTCTTGCCCTTTTAACATATGCACAAGACCATTGAAATAGTATCTTTTAAATCAGCTGAACTTGCTTAGCTGTGGTAAAATTGGACTAATTTGATAATTCTTTGCCCTCGGGATTAATCTTGTAGGTGTCCTGCATTTGTGTTTAATCTGCAGTCATTTGCCGTGCAGGGGTACTCACTAAAAAAAGCCCTTAGTTGCAAGTGGAATAACATGCAGAGTCAGTTTGTGTACCTACTTGTGTCTATTACCTACTCCACACCTGCTTCCCTGCATATGCACTGAGAGTACTTTTCTGGCATTTGTTTGCTCACCTAAGATAAATGAAAGAGCTTATGAAAATAATTTATTAGCAAAACTATAAACTACTCTAAAACTATTTTCAATTTCACTGAAGAAGCACTGTTCTGGATCAGTGGAAGCAATCATCCTGGACTTATAACTCCTAGTAACCAATTATTTTGTAATCAGTAATCAAGCAGGTAACCTAGAAAGGTTCTGAATTGTGAGGCAGGATATTACAGATCAGTAAGCAGCAGAGTTATATGGGAAGGAAGGAGATATTTGTAAGCTAATTTAAAAAGCAAATGAGATTGTCCTGAGGTAGCTGTGTAACTGTTCTGGTGTATGTATGTTCTGGTACCTGGTAAAGACACACAACTCTGACTGAACCTTTATCAAACAGTATTTGAGAATTGAAGTTTTTGGAACTGAGAGGGAAGGAAAACTTGTGTTAGGTGTGGATGTGGTGGGGACCCTTCTTGGATGACAGGTGCAGTAGCGCGGAACTCAGCTTTACAGTATTTTGATCAGTGGCTTTAAAATCTTTCTCACATTTGCAGGTTCCTTGTGAAGATACGGCTTCTCCAAGAACTTCATTCAGTGTTCAAGAGCTCAGACCCTACACAAAGTATGCCTTTTCCATTCGTTGCATGAAGGAAGATGGAGTGGGCTACTGGAGTGACTGGAGTGAAGAAAAGACCGGGATTACCACTGAAGATCGTAAGTAATACATAAAAGTAGGTCACTGACTTCTCTGAAGTGGGTGAGTGCTCAGCAGTTAGGTAGTGGCCAGCTGAAATGGTTGAGCTTGCTTGAGCTGCTTGCTTTCTAAGCAACAAAGCTCTCCTGAGTTACTTCCATCACTGACTGACTTGTCCCATGCATGTCAAGGAGCATGAGAATAGCTCCCCATTAAGCTGGTCTAGAGGTGCTCCCTGAAAAGAGCTAGAGCGGGCGGCAGGGAAGAAGAGCTTTCTTCACAGAAAACTGTATTCTCAAAGTCTTCTGGAAGAGATCTAGGCTTTATTTTTGGTTTTTTATTCTTTGTAACAGAAGTTATCCTATCTGGTAGAAAAGGTTTTCTTAGTATACCAACTGCCTTAGTTTATGAACAACTTAATGTTTAGGAGGCCCAGTAAAAGTCACAAGTGAACAATCATCAAGAATTGTGAAACAGAAGATTTTAGTCACGTAGGATGCATAGACTTCTTCACAAACTTAGTAAAGCAATGATATAAAATAATGTAAGTGTAGCCTCTTATGCACTAAAGCATCTAAATAAGACATTCTGGTTTACTTTTAAGTTTTACCAAAGTATTCCTTTTCATTTCTTTTCCTCTTTGATAGCCTGAGAGGTTGGCTTTGTTTCTGGCTTATGCAGATGCTACCCCACAGGGAGCCAGTGTTGTGCACTTAATACTCAGTAGGAAATCAATTTTTATGTCCAGTTGCAATGAATACTTTGTGATAGCTGTTTAGCTTCAGTGTCAAGCTGGTTGGTATTAAATGTGCTTTAGCTTTTCCTGCTTGCATCTTTGTGGTCTTGTTTCTGTAGTATCCTGTTTGTCCCACAGTACCTTCCAAAGCACATCTTCTCCAAGCAGTCTATTCACTGCAGCATTTCAGTGCACATCGAGTTAAACCAATGCAAGTTCCATTGTTAAAACTGATCAGAAATCCTTCCTTTTTTATCTTGATGGAGTTCATTTGTCATCTTTGATAAGAAATAAGAGAGATTGTTGTAGTTTTTGTTTAAACAAAGTGGAATTTCTGTGCATAATGGCTTTGCTTTGGTTCTGTGCAAAATTTACCCTCTCTGGAGGAGATACTGTAAAATATGTCAATATTCTAGTCTCTGCTTTTCAACTCCTAATGATAGTATGGCTTCATTTTCTGTGTTTTCTGTCTCAGGCTGAACAATGATGATTCCAGGATCTGCCTACCTATTTAGGTTGCATTGCTGTTCTGCTGTGGTGACTGGCTTTGCAAAAATACTGCTGATATTAAGTAGGCGTGTCTTACTTTAGCCTCAGAACAAAGCTGTTACAGTAGCAAATTAACATCAGGCAGATCGTGTTAGATTCATGCTCTCTATTAGGCAAGTTGTACAATTGCTTCCCTTTCATGTGAATCAAATTCAGGTACTCAAAGGAGTAAAGAGGTCCCTTTGCCTTAATTCCTAGTTCTCCTCTCACAATATAAAGTATAAAAGATGAGAGGCATGCCGTATACTTGGTACTGAGAAGTGTTTGAGGTTAAAACTCCATAATGATTAATACACTAAATGCTATGAAAGAACTCTGAGAAAAAATAGTCTTACAAGATAAAAGATACAATTCATTTTGAGATCATCTTTTTCTTGGGGCTAAGACCCTCACAAAAGATTGGCCACTTTTTATCGTTTTGTGCAGTGTAGTATTGGTTGGTTCATTCTACTTTGAAATATTGTAAGGTTAGTTTGTTTTACTTTGAAATGGAATTTGTTGTGGAACTACCACTTTTTCATAGTACAGATGCCAAAATGTACTGTAGTATTGTACAAAAGTACTGCAGTTCTGTTACCCTTTTAGAATCAAGGAGTCTTACTGCCAGGAGAAATTTGTCTCCTTGTTAACTCTTGTGCACTTTCCTTTTTTTAGGTGACTTGATATTGAGAGGTTGGAACAGTGTTGGATACAGACTGTAGCAAGGTTTGCAGGGTACAGGTATGCAGGGCTGTGCCTCTGGATGCAGGCTGCACACTGTAGGTGTGATCATACCTCACTCAGCATTGTCACCTTCAGCCTAATCTTGCAGATGCTCACTGTTGTGACTCATACTTGTTTTGCTACTGTATACTTAAAGCAGAACTGGTGTCTTGCTCATCTCTTCAGGAAATTTTTCCACTTAATATGCCAAGCATTATTTTCATAGAGAAAGTAAAGAAATGCTTTTTAATATGCTTTTATTTCCTTAAAGAAAGTAAGCATATAATGATAATCAAAGGATGAATTCAAACAGATTAAATTAAAATATTTCTACTATTAAGCATTGTTTGTTTCATCAGAACCATCTAAAGGACCACCCGTATGGAGGATCATTGATGCATCTCACTCACCAGCTTCCTGGACTGTGCATCTAATGTGGAAGGTAAAACTACCTTCATTACTCAAAAGAGCATTCTTTTAAAAACAAGAGTTTTTAAGTGGAAAAGTCTACCCAACGGTCTTGGGAGATAGTATAGGGTTTTTTTGTGTGTGAGAAGTGACTTTAGTATTCTTATTATAATAATTAGTGGTTAAAAATTAAATGTACAGATGTAAAGGCAATCATTTAACTGACACTCATCTGTGACCTAAAATACACAGAATATATTTTCAGATTCCTCATTTGTTGTCCTTCTGGGGATTTGGAACTGCCACTTGAACAAAGCATACCTTCATGTCATGCCTTCTTTTGTAACCTAAAACATTGCAACACTGTCTGAACAGTGATAGCCCAACTGCAAAGTCCATTTAGCTTTGAGATACTGCAGAGGCCAAGGTTGTTAAAAACAGCTCTGCACATTTGTGTCCAGTAAGGCTGCTGTGTCCAATTGGATTAGTCCAGCTGAGAAGGGGAATGTAATTATGGTCAGTCCCGACCCCCTGCTTTCTTTAGGTCCATAAACTGTGTCATATTTGTCGTATTAACACAGCCAAATATGTGAGATTACTCATTCCTTTTATGTCATCGTGTTGTAAAGTCACATAAAACAGAGGTTTTATCAACAAGTTTTGCAATCCTCACAGAATAGCTTTTATGAAATCACCAGGTTATGATCAAAGAAAAAGAGTATTTAAACCAGAAATAAGGTTTGGAAGTTACTGCTTTATAGAAGTGAACACAGGTTATTTATTCCTTTCTTAAATATACAGGTATTTGATCTGTGGAACTTGTCTTGTTCTCTTATTTTTTAACTGTTCCTTAAGGACAGTAATCACATATCACATATGTTCAGTATCAGCTTAATCAAAGATGTGTTTCTGACAGGCACTGAAGCCATTTGAAGCCAATGGAGTAATCTTGCAGTATGAAGTGACTGTCAGAGATAAATCATCTCCTTCCTGTCCACTGAAGAAATACAATGTTACTGGAACCAACCACACATTACAGCTCCCAAAAGGAACTTACGAAGTGACTCTGATTGCTCGTAACAGTGTTGGGGCATCTCCTCCATCAGTTCTACTTATCCCAGCAAGTAATTCAAAAGGTGAGTGTCCTAGTGATGTCACTGTCATATAAATCTGCGTGGCCCTTTTTATAAGAAATCTTCAATGTTGTAAAATAATACCTTTTTCATGGACACCTAATTAAAGTATTACTGAATTATCTACAGTCTCATGCCTTTATAACTATTCTGCTATTTGTGTACTAGGGAATGTGTGGATTTGTATACTTACAGAGTCATTTGAAGCTCTGTGTGTTGTTTTGCTGGTTTTTGATTCTTAGAGGTTCTATGTACTATATCCCCTATTGTTTCTTCTCTTAGCATAGCAGGCATTTTTGTATGTTTCTTAAAAACATTGAAGGGTTGGTATATACTTACATATATACCATTCTGCCATTGTTTCTCCTTAAATTTCCTGATCTCAATCCCATTCCTTTCTTTGTTTGTCTCGGTCTCACTCTCCCAGATTTTCAATATCTTACCTGGTTGTTTTGTCATCTGCTTCCACTATTTCCTTACTGTTCATGTTCTTTTTTATTATGTTCTTTTCATTATGCAGTAATAGTAAGTACAGGCTGGTTTGTCCTTATTTCCAGCCTTTTCTTTTCTTATTTCCAAGCCAAACACTGCCAGCTTCGGAAGCAAAAAAAGAAGTGTATGGACAGATGCAGGTAAACACCAAGGGAGAGCCACTGGTTCTAAAACTATTTGATGAATTAGTTAAGGGTATAATTCAAAGTAAGCAGTATTGCAGCCAGAAGGAAGTACTCAGTAAGGTATGCATATTAGAGGTATTAGAGAATAAGCTGAGTTGGAAGGGACACACAAGTAACTCAAAGTCCAACTCCTGGCCCTGCACAGGACACCCCAGGAGTCACACCATGTGCCTGAGAGCATTGTCCAAATGCTTCTTGAACTCTCAGTCTTGGTGCTGTGACCGCTTCCCTGGGGAGCCTGTTCCAGTGCCCAGCCACCCTCTGGGTGAAGAACCTTTTCCT
>VZRO01005065.1:839815-871411 GCA_013397915.1 Daphoenositta chrysoptera
CACCCAGAGCTGTCCCCAGCACTGGAGGTGAGGCCGCCCCAGAGCAGAGCAGAGGGGACAATCCCCTCCCTTGCCCTGCTGGCCATGCTGTGCCTGATGCCCCCAGGACACGCTGGGCCCTCCTGGCTGCCAGGGCACTGCTGGCTCACGTTCAACTTGCCACTGACCAGGACCCCCAGGGCCCTTTCCATGGCACTGCTCTCCAGCCTCTCATTCCCTGGTCTGTCTGTACATCCAGGGCTGCCCCATCCCAGGTGCACAATCTGCCACTTTTCCCTGTTGAACTTCATATGGTTGGTGATTGCCCATCTCTCTAATCTAACGTCAGAGTCTCTCTGCAGGGCCTCCCTCTCTTCGAGGGAGTCAACAGCTCCTGCCAGATTTGTATCAACTGGGAACTTGCTTAGTGTCCCTTCCAGTCCTGAGTCCAAGTCCAACATTTATGAAGATGTTGAAGGGCACAGGGCTGAGGGTGGAGCCCTGGGGAACCCCTCTAGTGCCTGGTCCCCAGGCTGATGTCACCCCATTCACTGTAACTCTTTGTGCCTGACCCGTGAGCCAGTTGCTCACCCATCACAGGATGTGTTTATCCAGCTCTGGGCTGGACATCATGCATACTCTCTGCTTATATATATATATATATACACACTATACATAAGGTATACGTACTTAGTATTTGAGTCTGACTGATACACTTGTAAATTCCCATTCTAAGTCTGATTTCTCTCTTGAAATAGACCCTTTTTTTTGGAAGAAAGAAACAGTGTCTGTGAGAAGAGAGAAGTTGAGTCTAACTTCCAGTTGTTAAATAGCCTAATACTGGTTTTGGATCTCTGATATAAAAATTCAGGTGTAAACCTACAAATTTCAGAAGATGGCATTTACATTTACGTAGGTTCTGTCAAATTGCCATCATTACAATAACCCAAAAACATCAACATTTGCCAAAACAGCTCCTATCATGAACATCTAGTTGAAGAACTGTCAATATTGATCACTTTTTTCTTTTCTTTCATTACAGCTCCTGTGGAGAATCTTAGAACATTACCTAAACATGACAAGTTGTGGGTAGGGTGGACTGCTCCTAACAATTACGTTCTTAAATATGTGATCGAATGGTGTCTGGTGTCCAGCAGCTCAGACTGCACCATAGAATGGCAGATTGCACTGGGAGATGTTCAAGGAATAGACTTAAAAGGTATTTATCTCATAAATCTATGTATAGTTTGTAGGACACTCTAAAAACCTGCTTAGTATTCTGAAAATGAGGAACATCCTTATGGTGATTAGAATTTTATGGTAGGACAGGGGTTTAATGCTGAGGGTTTCAAGTAGTTTATTGTAAGTGTATGGAAGTATTTGTATATTTTTGTCAAATATACAACTCTGTCTGATCTTGCATTTTGAAATTTATGTTATGTGAGCACAAGGGGTTTATCTGCATTTTGGTTTTAGTCTTGTCATTCTTGGAAACCATTAAAATAGTGAAAAGGCTAAGTTCTTTCAAAATCAAAATCTTTGGTCACTCAGTTCAAACAGTGAAACTTGATCAGCATTACCGTTCTTTTCAGATTATGACCAGTATCTGAAATCAGTAATTTTGGAAGTTAATGCTACAGACAAATAAAGGCTTTTTATTTAAAATAAATTAGAAAAAAACACCCTGACTTCTCTGAAATCTTTTTATTAAATCATAGATTTGAATGTGAACCATTTTATTGTTCCTTTAGTTAATATTTTGGAGCAGTATATCAATGAGCTCTAGAAAATACTCAGCTGCATTAGATACAAATGCACCTAGTTAAACAGCCAAAACTCAGAAGCCTATATCTAAAGTAAGTGAGAAGGATGGTGAGCAATTTGACTGTCTGTGAAACAACACCTTTTAAATTCTTTTTATTAGGTATAAAGCCTTTCAAGTGTTACTTGATAACTGTGTACCCTCTGTATGCTGATGGTCAGGGAAGTGGACAGTCTGTGAAGGCTTATCTTAAGCAAGATCGTAAGTACAAAATCATCGCCTTGAAGCACAAACACTGACCCTTTTTGACAAAAATGAAGAAACCTTTGTTTCCACCCTTTATCAGATAATTAGACACGAATTTGTTATTTTAATGATATATTTTTAATATGTAATATATAAATATATATAATGTATATGTAATTTATAATAATGATACTTCTATGCTGATTTATTTCAAATTTCAGGTGTGAAATCAAGACTTAACTTCAGTTGAAGGTTTCCCGCAACGTGTTGATTATTCTTTTCATATATGTTTTCCTGAATGTTTCTTTTCTACATCTTTGTAGTTTTTATGTTGTCTGAAAACAGCGCTTTCCAGATGAATGAGTCAAACTCTTCCATTGAAGTTTTTATGCTATAACAGTTCAGTGCTTGTTAATATGCTGCTTCTGTGAATGCAGGGTTGCCAAGCAGAAACTAATCTTCATCTCCCATTACAGGTCCTTCAAAAGGACCTACTGTTCAGACAAAAAAAGTAGGAAAAGCTGAAGCTGTTTTGACATGGAACCATCTCACAGTTGAGGAACAAAATGGATTTATCCGAAATTACACCATACTTTACAAAACTATTGATGGAAATGAAACAGGTACCAGAAAACAGAGAAGTGTTTTGTGGCATTGAAGTGTTTCATCTGTCTCCTTCCTAATATTTGTTCCCGAAAAAATGTACATAATCAGTTATAGCTGACAATCTGTTGTGAGCATATAAAGCTGGTGTCTGAGCCATAATATTCCTCCATATAGAACAGAAAGTCCCTAGTAAAGAATTCAGAACGTTCAGTCTGTGTATACCGGGGCACTGAGTTTAGTTTATGAAAGCTGATCTGTGAGTCTTGTGCTCCCATATTGCTATAAAAATAGAGAACGAGATGGTGGTATATCAAGATGATGACAGACCATTCAAGATACCAAAGGAGTTGACTGCATTTAACTATGATAAAACCTTAAAAATAGGAAGTGGGGGGGGCAGTTTTTTAATCCTGGAGCTGTAGGTCAGTATAGAACTGATGTAGATCATCTTGTTTGAAGTGCATCTTACTTGTCAGTACTGTGTATGACCTGCAGGTGTACTACAGGGAGCTGGCACTATCAAAACTTTAATTTTTAGATTTGCTTAAATTGAAGGGCCAGGTACTTACATATACCTCTGTCTTACTGTTCGTTACCTTTTTTTTTTTCTAGTCAGTTCTAGCAGTTCCTCGACAGCACCATGGATTTGGCTCACTAGACACCTTTAAGCTTCAGGTGTACTACTAGTTTAGTTTGTAGGTGCATTCTGGGGAAAAAATCTCACAGGAAATTAAATATAGAAAGAAACTAAATTAAACAGAAACTAATTAATCTCAGCATTTCTTGTATGAGTTTGTAGTCTTGGACTGTTGTATTTTCCATCTGCTACGCGTTCTGTTAAAACTGCCTTTCACATCTGAAGCCTTGATGTCTTAATGTTTCTGGTTTTGTGGAGATGTAATAAATTGTACAGAAAACTAGTATAAATTTCTTCTTCTCTTTAGTTGTGACAGTGGATCCTTCCAAGACAGAGTATACCCTTTCCTCTCTAACCAGTGACACACTGTATACTGTGCGGATGATGGCATCCACAGATAACGGAAGCAGGACTGGTCCTGATTTCACGTTTACTACACAAAAATTTGGTAAGGCAGAGTGACACAATTGGTAGAAGTAGGAATTAATGTTGCAACAATACAGCAGGGCTCTGTGCAAGATGTGTTAGGAGGGGAAGGTGATTTTATTTTAAAGTTTGAGTTACAGTCATCTTGCAATGTGCATGATACCCGTGTGGCTTGTCTAGTGCTCATTCACAAAGAGGTAGGATTTTTCTGATTGTATAGAGAACAAGATATCCTCTGCAAACCTCATGAAATGCACTTTTTGTGTTATTAAACATGCTGTTTTGGGTGTGGTTTGTGTATACTTCACGTTACAGTATTGTTTTGCCCTGACTTTTCATGCGTCATTAGGATTTCCTCAGTGCCCTTGTCTCTTTTGGTGTCCAGTGGCACTTACCCTAGTCAGTCTTTGTCTTAATCCTGATAGGGTGTCCTAAAGAAGCTGTAGAGAGATGTGCTTGTATCTTGATCTGTTGATGTAGGTACGAGTCAGCATACACCATTCTCACAGCTCTTCCACATTCTTTCATATCACTATGAAAGTTTGCTACAGTTCTTTACAGAGACCCATTTTGAATAGTTAAATTTATTGTTAATGTTCAGCTGTAGGGTACTTCATATATGTAGTGGTAAGAGCAACATTACTAACTGAATTTAATTGTGGAAGACACTTAAATTTAGCAGAGGCTTTTTGTCTTTGTAGTGTTGTTCTTCCCCTAAGCATTTTCTAAGGTTTACTTAAGAATGTGCATAACATTGGAAGGAATACATAATAATGCAAATTTTGATGTTTGCATGCAGAGATCTTTTGATGGATGAGTAGTGACTTTGTTTACTTATTTGACCGTGATCATGTTATGACAGCCACCAGGGCACTGAAACACCTGTACAGCAGATAAATTGACAAAGATGTTACTGTCATACCTGCCCAAGATACAAAATTATTTGCTCTGTCAGTATTACGACTTCTAGATCAATCCATGTTTTTTGTTGATGCAAGACACTAGATAGTCAGGACAGAGCTTTCCATGTTTTCACCAGGAGGTTTTCATATGGTGAAAAGGTTCTGAATGTGAAACCTTGAGACTGAGCATTGAGGTATTTCAGTTTCAGGTTCTCCCTGACCCTTTGGAAATATATACTGCTGCTGAGTTCCTTAAATGCCAAAGTGGGCTATAACTGCTTCTTTTCACCTCCTTCAGGAAAAGGAGAAATTGAAGCCATAGTTGTACCTGTGTGTCTAGCATTCCTGTTGATTGTGCTCCTTGGAGTTCTGTTTTGCTTCAACAAACGTGACTTGTAAGTACAAATGAAGTCTTTATCTTATATCTCTTAGCATAAAAGAAATGCCAGTAATTTATAACAAACCAGTTAAGTATTCTGCAGGTAGATCAGAAAAGAAGTTAAAACATGCATATAGTGATTGGTTTCAAAAACTTCTCTGTTTTCCTTGGGAAATCAGGGCCTCTTCTGATACTAATTTTTTACTGTTAATTACACATACACTAAATGTTCCATGATTCAATCCTGCAAGAAAATTTCTGCTTTTTTTTTTGCGTAGTTAGGATTAGCTTTGTTAGCTTTTGATCAGGATATATTGTCTGTGTTTTGTAGTTGTCCTGTGAGTGGAATGATGGTCCCTAGTTTGTGAAGCACAGGAAATCTCTTGGCTACATTTGGGCTATTTAATTACAGCATTAACAAATGCTAAGCTTTATGGCCAAAAAAAATTAGGTAGACGTCTTGATCTCCAGTAGCTCTGTGCCTGTTCACTGTCTGCTGGCAAGCAGCCTGCCTCCTCCTGCTGCCCCACCCCAAAGCTCTTGTCTGTGGCTTTAACTAAGATGTCTTTGCTTCAGTGTTTCCCCTTGCAAGGCATAGTACCTCTCCTATGTCCTGTGTCAACTATCCTTTCTTTCTAATTAAGGACAGCATTTTATGCCATTTTCCTCCTGACCTCTCTGCTGCTTCTAAAATTAGTTCTTAATGGACATCACTTGGAAAGCCCACCTTGCATTGTTCTTCAGAGTTGTCTTAGAGAGGATCTGTTGTTGGAGTCTGTTTATAAAGAGCAATATAGGTGCATCAGTTTGAAAGCTGTTTTGGTTGGGGTTGATGTATCAACAGAAGCTTCTGTTTTTAAGTAACAGTACATTCTTAAGAGTTCCAAAGCAAGGTTTTCTTCCATATATTTTCACTTTATTTTTAATCATGAAGTTAGCTTAGATTTTGACCTTTGGTATTCAGTTACCTTAAAAAGAAGCAGGATTGTATTTTCATACTGGCATGCATCATAAACTCTACCTAAGTAATAGCTCTGTAGATCCTAGAGTGCTATAAATTTGAAAATCTCTCACTAACTGTTACCATTTTTGTTTTGCATTACACTGACAGCTACATGTGATGTGTGGAGGAGTTAAGTGCAGTGCTGTGTTTTGCTAAGTAGTACAGCCTCATACAAAGATGAAGAGTAGCCCACGAAGCATTCCTATTTGGAATGCAAAATTGCTATATAAGGGAGTGGTGTCCTGGATTCTGCTCTAGTTGCTATGAACAGGAAGTTTGGGGAGTGCATCTTGTGACTTTATTCCGTTTTTAATCCTTTACAGAATTAAAAAACATATCTGGCCTATTGTACCTGATCCATCCAAGAGTAATATTGCTCAGTGGTCTCCTCAAGTTCCAGCTAAGGTAATCCTCACCTTTCTGCATCCATCACCTTTCTGTATCTTCCTAGTCTGCAAGGTTTCAGATAAACTGGTGGGAGTCTTCTGTCTTCTAGCACACACGGCTTTCAATGGAAAACCTGAATATTAAGTTTCATTGACACTGTGATAGAATATGGTTAGAAGGCTTTATTTCACCTCTAGCTTCAGTATTAGAAATACATGGCTCTCACCACAAATTGACAGTCTAGCATGGGCTTTACGTTGTTAGATTCAGTTTACTAGTTGGAAGGGTCAGGTACGCATCTCTTTGCTCACTCATGGGAAATCAGGATTAAGTAAACAATTCATGATTCCCATTCTTAAAACCCTTAAGTGACTTGTTTGCACAGTTCAGTGATGATGAGAGAGAAGATTCTAAACAGTTCCTCATGAGTGAGAAGATGGCAGCAACAAAGCGGCCTCCTGTGGGGTGAATGACCAGGCAAATTCTGTTCAACAAATTGTGGCTAATTTCTGTTAAGAAGTATTCTGATGTTGAATACATTATATGAAGTAATGTATGGTTCTCAGTATAGAATGTTCCTGTGATGCACAGCAAATGCTTCTATGTTTACAGCTCATTAGGTAATTAAAATGAGAGCAAAGACTTGCTCACGCATCCACTATGATTTTAGAATAGTTGCATAATTAAGACTCTGCATTGGAAACAAAGCTGTATCCTTCATTTTTTAAAACATGCTTTGGAGATATTGCCAGAGTTAGTAAAGAGAAAACTTACATGAGGAAACTCAAAGGCATTACAGAATAAAAATTCATATATTTAATGAGGCTTTTGATTTTTAACATAACCTTCCTCTTAGGCGACATAAATCTCTTTCTTTCAGCATAACTTTAATTCCAAAGATCAGATGTACCCAGAAGGCAGCTTTACAGATGTAAGCGTCGTAGAAATAGAAGCTGACGACAAGAAGTCTTTTTCAGAACAAGATCTAAAACCCTTTGACTTGCTTAAAAAAGAAAAAAGTACTTCAGAAGGGCACAGCAGTGGTATTGGAGGATCCTCGTGCATGTCTTCTCCTAGGCAAAGCGTCTCTGACAGTGATGAAGGCGAAACAACACAGAACACTTCGAGCACTGTGCAGTATTCGACTGTAGTACTTAATGGCTACAGAGACCAGACACCTGTACAAGTCTTTTCAAGGTCTGAGTCAACTCAGCCACTGCTAGATTCAGAAGAGAGATCAGAGGATCACGCTGGAGGAGCTGACAGTACAGCACAGAGGCAGCAGTATTTCAGACAGAATGGTGGTCAGGATGAAAACAACACAGACAGGCCATGCTTTGAAAGAGCAAAGCAAGTTACTCATGCTAATGAGGGAGATCTTGTTGGATTTGTTCAACTGCAGGTCTCAGGTCAGAGTTCACAGCCATTGGGCCTTGGGATGGAAAAAAATACCCAGGAAGCTGCTCTATCAAAGGTATTACAGACATGTACTGAAGGACAAACTGTGAGACCTGAAACAGTGGAAGAAAATCCACTGTCAGTTGATGACATGCCAAAAAGTTACCTCCCACAGACTGTGAGACAAGGGGGCTATATGCCTCAGTGAGAGAAAAGACTGGCTCTGTTTAGGCCTTCATTAGTGCCTGTTCACATCTTCCCCTGTGTTTCTGATAAAGTAAGCTAGGTATTTTTATCTGACTGCAGATAGAAATACTGAAATTAAGAGTAATTTGACAAAATACAATAAGGACCGTTCTTGTGGAAAATTCCCAGTCCAGACCTACTGGAGATTTACTTTTATGCACTACATAAAATCTTACATCTGGATAGCTGAACGAGCCTTTGTGCTACATTGGGGGATTTGTGTCTTTTCATAACAGAATTCCACATGATTGAAAAGGGCAAGTTTTAAATATCCACATCAGCCAATAGACCTCCTAGAAGAAATACTTCAATAGGTGACAGTGTACAAACCTAAAAAGCCAGCTCTAGTTGCACAGTGTAGCTTTGTGCAAAAGTAAGACTGAAGCTCAGTATTCTGACATGGAAGAATACTTGTGATACACTTTTCAATAACTTGATTGACTTACTGAATTTTGACTTGGCCCAGTGCCTCAGTTTTCAGCTTACCAGACCTGCAAATCATGTTTAAAAACCATAAAAATTAAATAGAACTTGCTATGGTGTGCAAACAGGAAAACACCAAGACTGCTTGAATCTGAATGCTACTGTAGTAATTGATACTTTACCTACATTTAGATATGTATACACATGGACTATAGAGTAATTTGGCCTAAAAAATGTGCCTTGCAACTTGACGCACAGCAATTCAGTCTCATATTCAGAAATTTGGAAATCAGATGACAGCACAGATCAGCAGTTATTTAAAGGCTTTGTACCCCAATCACTTTCTGATTATATAAAACTTCTGTGGTCATATATGCCTTTGTTTAATAAGTGCACCTTGGCTGTGTACAGCTCAAGTAACAAGCTGTAAGCTTTTACCATTTTTCTAAGTACTCAGGAGAAAGGGAATATGACCTTCCTCCCGACAGACTGCAGCTGTTAGTGTGCTGTAACCTCACTGCTAATACAGCAGGACATTCTTGAACCTGAAAGCAGCCAAAGCATTGGAGCCATTGACACTCTTGGAACTAAAACCAAAAGCTGTACTCCAAATCTGAACTTCGCTGGTAGTGTGTATCTATTAGCAATCATGAGCCACAAAAAACACTTAAGTGGTTGTTAAAATTCCTTACTTTTTTCTTAATGCCCTGCTTTTTCCCTGGTCATACAGGTCACATTTTTTTGAAGAAGCTACATTTCTTGGAAACTTCCTCTACCAGTGTTTAAACAAAAATTAAATTACATGACAATAAACCCCTTTGCCAATGATAACCAGAAATTTTATGGCACTCTTAAAGATTTTTTTTAAAACTAATTTTAAATCTAATACAGGCTAGTCAGCTTTCTAATTGACACTAATAAAACTTTATTTCAAAACACTAAATGCTGTTTTGTGAGACTAAAACAAGTGTTTTATTTCTCCTTCAGCAAAATAACTATGTATTTAAGACCACCTGAAACCTTTTGTGCTGTGACCTCTGGTACTGCTGTTCTGCAAAGCACTGCTAAAAGCCCTTGAAAGGCAGGTGTCAGTATCATTTCATCTTCCCTTGTCCTTGTCTGCCAGTTTGCATGGAAAGATGGGTATACATCTAAATGTCCACATGTGTCTTCTGTTTTTGTTACAAAGAAATTAAGTGCAAGAGTAAATTTGTAAGACTACGTCTTGAAGTCTGGAATATTTAAGACAGATAAAGAATGCAGAATCTTTAATAACATTTCAGTATTCCACAGTTCCTTTCTCCTGACAGTATTTTTCTGTATCTAGGCACTTTTTTCTTGAACTAAAAGGCTGTGTTGCAGCTTACTATAACTACATCTTCCTTCAGACCAGTCTTCTTCCTTTTCACCCCACTGCACCTCATCACCTTCAAACTCCCTCCCAGAGGGCAAAGGCATAATGAAAACTGTGCTGTCATGAGACAGCAGGGACCATCTTTCATTTTTCAGAGGTTGAAGGAGCATTCCTTTTTGGGAGCACATTCCTCTTGGAAAAAATAGCAGTTACTTTACTGGGGGATGGATTGTCTTCTCTATGCAAACTTCACCGTGACTGTAGAAACCACAAGTAAAAGGGAAAGTCTCTGTTGAGCAGTGTGCATGCTAATTAGAACAGCCACGTGCATTTATTCCATCTTCTCATCTCTTAAATATTGTAGGCCACAACCTGGCTACATAGTCTAAATCTTGCTGGAAAGGTCTGGATGTTTTCAAAAACATGCTGATGATTTTTTTTTAATCATGTTTTTGTGATTTAGTAATACTAACTTTTGATAGCATATGTTACTTGGGGGAGAATGTCAGGTATTCCTTAAGTTGCTACTTGCCTTTCTGTAAAGGGAAGGCATTTTATTCTCAGTTGCTGTTAATCATGGACCATTCAAGACTTAACTAATGTTGAACAGCATCAAGAGAATGTGATTTTTAAAGCGTGTGCTAACAAGAGTTCTGGCCTGTCACTTCTGGCATCTTTCATTGTTGTTTATGGGCCAGTGGTAATAAACTCACAGAATTGTGCAGGAGTGGAGCCTGGAGAGAGTTCTGGCTGGCTGGCAGTGACATGCTCTGTTTTGAGATAGTGCATTTATTTAGGGCTGAAATACTAAAGACTAAGCAGGAGCTCCTCGTGGGTGAACAGCTTGTAGAAGCCACAATACATACAAATAACAGGTTTACAGCTAGTTCATAAACCTATGTGCCAAATATATCGTGCAGTGTTCAGGATTTAACAAGATTTTGTACTTAAGACTGTAAAAATCTAATTGTATCAAAAGTTGCATACAGATTTTTAAGAGTATCTGTAGTGTAATTACAGCAATGCACTGAAATTTTCTGAGCTTGGCCCTAACACAGTAACTAAAGAAAAAGTGTTCTCCCTCCCCGCCCCGCTTCACCAATGGCTATTGGTGCACGTAACAAAATAAAGGCATTATTAAAGTTACATTTCAGTACAGACACTTTCATGTCCATCTTGATTTCTTGGACTGGAATTTTTCAGGTACAAGTGGAAGAATAGTTGTAAGGACTGTTAATTTGGTGGTAGGGAAGGGAGGCTAGTAGAAATGTATTAGCATATTTGAAAAACCTCTTAAATGCAAGCTGGCTAGTGCTCCTCTGTTTATGAGAGAAGTGACTATATTACTTTTGTAGTTCTGTTGTGGTGGTTCTCTTAGACCAGGAGATGATTGGTATTGTTTTCTGGAGTGTATTGGCTCATTTCAAGGGCAGATAGTCTAGGAATATCCTCTCCCCCTGTAGTGAAAGTCTTGGGTTTTTCATACATGCTGTTGTAGAAAACTAAGCTGCCTGTTAAGCCTTAATGTGGCAGCACAAGCACAGCAGAACAAAAATTTTTTTAAACTTTGTTCTGGAGAGTTTATGACAAGTATGTGCTTGTCTGTGGTACAGGAGCCTAGCAAAAACTGGAAAAAACCTTGGCCCTGGGAGGATGAGGGAGTTTGCATGCAAGGGCTGAGTCCCATTCTTGAGTTATGGAGAAGCCCTGTCACCAGGGTGGGGCTCGGAGCTTCAGCTTTGTAAATCATGAGCTTTGTCAGGTGGTTAAAACTTGTATCAGTACGCCCAGTATGTGGGGATCACCCTGCTGATTTAAATTTAGTAATTGAGCTTGTTTAATTAGAGCCGGGTCTCAAATACCCAAGATCCACATCGGTGTATGCTGCTATGGAATTGACTTCTCAGTGGGATCTGAAACTCCAAAGACTGTCAGATTGCTAATAGTCTGCCCCACTCCAGGACATACACATTTTACATTGTAATTTATGTGCATTAAATGGGACTAAATACACTAGTTTGTTTTCCCCATTAGATGGTGATTGTAGTTGAGATTAACTGTTATTTGAATGCATTCCTTTAACTGTGTTAAAAAGTTCTCTTGACTGATCAACTGTAAGAGTTCATTAATCCGTGTAACCTCTTGTCTGTCTGCAAGGATGGATTCACATAGCCATTTTAAATTCCAGGAGTCATTTGTAATGTTATACAGGAGAAGTTCATATAAAAACATTGAGTCTTTTCTCATGAAACAGCTGTTAGGGAATTGCAGCCAACTCGAGTCTTCAGCTTTGCTTTTGATCCAGAAAACTGCAGTAACGTGGAGGTACAAGTACAAAAGTCTGGAGGAGGTTGAAATTAAGTATTTTGGATTGGACTCATGAATTTCCATTTCTCTTCCTTTAAAGTGAAAGCGTAAGTAAAACAAACAAACAAAGCTAAAATTCCTGTGTATTTGATTTGCTTTCACTGTTGTTTCCTTTGTAGGACTTGTGCAATCTGAGCCATTCTTGAAAATAAAAGCAGTGCTGACTTAATGCACAAGGATGCATTTCTAAGGCCACAAGATTGGATAAAACAAACCTAAAAATAATAATGAAGGGCCAGATTTCAACACTTGTCTGCTTGCCTGCCTCTTAACTGTAGTGCAGAGAGAGGGTGGGCAGCAAGCACCTCCCAGAATGCAGCCTTAGCCAGTACTTGTATTTATTTGCAAAGACAACCTGAAGGGGGATATATGCAATAATGTCATTGCTACTCTGCAGAAGCACACTTCTGTAACAATAGATGAAAACACTTATGGCACAACTGTTGACTGATGGCTGGAAAGCTCCACATCCACATCCTCCTGCTCAGACTAAAGTGTCAGCTGTTCTTCTCCGGGCATCACGGGCGTGGCAGATGTGCATTCTCTGCAGTGTGGAAACTGATAACATCTATCACTTTTCATCATCAAAGCACATTTGGTAATGGATCCAGTCAACTTGCCGTGTTTTTTTTAACACACCAGTTTTGTTTACAGTGTCACATATAGCCTGACACTTTGATACAGCCAGGGATTGTCTAGTAACCAATTGCTTTTATTTGGGGATAAGAAGTTACTGGTCACCCAGTTTGCTGTGCCAATATATGCATCTAGGTAAGCAGAGGTGTGCGACACAGGAACAGATGTACCAACAAGGAAAGTGCCTTGATGCTGGATTGGATGGCTAGTGAATGTAAACATTAAGTTAAATTTTGCTATGTACTTTAAGTATGGCTCGTTAAGCTAGTGGTAATTTGAATGCCAGCTTTTAAAGGGCTTGCATACTCCGGCCAGAGGTTAAACTTGTAAATTGCTGCATAAGCTGTCTCTGTATGGAAATGGGTTTTAATACCTGTTCACTGTCTTTATTCTTTTGCAAGCTGCATGTGTATTGTCATATAAAATCTGCTTTCTACAATTTATTTTATGGTCAGTTTTGAATGTCTTCCTCTTTGTTACCTGACTGAGCCTGAATGTTGCATTTCTGTAGTACATAATAAGCAGAAAGAAAACAAAGCAAAATTCCATACTTACCTTGTGTGCTGGAGTTGGTGTTTTGTAAGGCTGACCGAGTAGTAAGCACAGAAGTGTCTGGGCCACTGCCTCACATGCAAGAAACAGAGAGACGTGGCCATGACAGACCTGGATAAAACGCTACCTCACAGCACGTGTGGCCACGTTCAGCAGCAGGGGAATGGTCTTTAGTCCCACCTTTGTAATTTCTCCTGGAAACAGAAACGTTTCTATTCCCAGGCATGTTTCCCACACAGTCTCATTTCCAAGAAAGGCATCACTGACCTGGCTGTGTCTGGCACTGCTCTCAGTCCCACCTGGGTTTAGATCTTTTGTTTCTCATGGGTGGAGGACCCTCACTTTTATCTTAGTACTAAAAAGTACTAATTTACATCACAGTACTAAAAAAGCTGAGTTGGGTCTTGAAAGGCTGGTCACCTTCACAAAAGGCTTTAAGGTGGGCAGCTGTGGAAAGACTGCTTCCCCTTGCTGGCTGAAGTCCTCATTTGAATAGACAGACTCAGACCCCTGTAGAACTGAGGGGGCAGTGGGGTGGGGAAGGCAGCATTCCATTATACATCACCAGAAATGATCACTGCCACAGAAGAGCCATCCCAGGCATGTCATGCATGAGTTAACGCTTGGCGGTGTTAGATGCAAAGACTCCTTTTCCAAAATGTTGGTTTACTGCACAGCAGTTCACTAACCCCTGTTTCACGTAAGGCCCCTCACCTTTCTGCAGTGGTGTCCCATTTTCGTGTGTCCTGCTCCCCTGCGCTCACAGCCGATGAGCATTAATTAGTGCAGGACGAAGAGCACAGAAGAGGGGGCAGCAGTTGACTTTCGCAGGCCGCTCCCTCTGCCAGGGCAGACAGGAAACACGTACTTGTGCAGCCAGGCTCCTGGACACAGCTCCCCACGGGCCAGCAGGGTGCTGCAGGGGAGCCGGGGGAGAGAGAGCCTCGCCACCTTCTGCCACTGAACCGCCCCGGTCAGTCCAGCCGGGATTGGCACCGCGCTCACAGCGCAGCAGCCCCGGGGAGGGCACGGGAGCCCCGCCCGCCCTGCCCGGCTCCCGGCGGCGTGGCTGCAGTGCTTCCTTCTGACCCCTGATCATCGCAGTCACATTGAACCTCTGCAAAACCATCTTGAGTGCATTTCCCAGTCGTTCGTGCTATTCATGGCAGAGTAATCCAGCGCCTTTCTGACTTCCCAGCAGACTCCATCCGCATGATACAACTATCAGAGCCAAAACACTCCTCCCACTCCCTACAAAATAGCTAGGAAATTCCTGTATCAGCCAAGGAGGCTGAGTACTAGTGACCCAAGCGATGCAGGATGACTTTTCCCAGTGAGTAATCTGACTCCAGGCTCGCCTGGAAATGGAAATGTACTGTGCACTGGTGTATTAGGCATCACGCTGGCCTTCCTTTTGTGGTAACTCCTGAGTCACACAGCCGGCCTGGACACTGAGCTGGGTCAGGGGCCAGCAACGGGTTTCAGTAAGAGTTCTGCCGAACCACCTACTGAGCTCCAGCAGC
Organism: Daphoenositta chrysoptera; assembly: GCA_013397915.1. Lineage (NCBI taxonomy): Eukaryota > Metazoa > Chordata > Aves > Passeriformes > Daphoenositta > Daphoenositta chrysoptera. The sequence goes on from VZRO01005065.1 coordinate 854,642, forward strand.
TCTCAGCTGGTCCTCTGCTGCTGCTGGCACAGCCTGTTACCTGAGGGCACAGCGTCACACAGCAGGTTCTGGGCACCAGAATCCCAAATAAAGCTCCTCAGAGAATGCCGTGTAGGGCTGCAACTGCCTGGGGCACTCATGATGTCTCGCACGGAGCCGAGCAGCAGACTCACCCGGCCGCGTTAACGGGGACCGGCGGGGGAGCACCGTGGTGTTGGGGCCGTGGGGCAGCCTGGGCATCACCTGGGGACGCAGCGCGCTGCAGACCCGCTGCTCTCAGCAGCACAGCCCCGCTCCCGGCCTCTCACAGCGCTTCTGAAGAGCAGAGCAGCCGGGCCAGCAGCCCGCGGCCCGCTCAGCCCACCAGGACCGTGCCAGGAGATGGCAGCACACGTTGCTCAAAATAGCTGGCAGGCCGACTGCTCCAGCACTAGCTCCTGAACGGTTTTAATACTTATTTCCTGGCAGTTTAGCAAGTCCCCTTGGCTCCTCTTCTTCCTCTCCCTTTGTGAGCAAAAGCCCTGACCCTTGCTAAGTTTTTCCATCACCCACAATCCTGAGCGCGTTGATAAATCCATGTCACGGGCGGGCTCGTTGCCTACCTGTTGCCAAGCAGGTCAGGATCCCAGAGCCCGCTTGGCACAGCATCCCCCGGGTGGGGCCGCACAATCGCCGGTGCACACGAAACAGGCCCCCGTTACCGGTCCCTTGTCCCCGCGGGCCGAGGGACGCGTGCTGGGGTTTGCCCACAGGGCGCCTGTTCTCATGCACTGCTGCAGCCTGAACCCCTGCCCTGCTCTGCCCAGGTAAGTAATCACCACTGTCCCACCTGCTCTGGGAAAAAACGCCAGGCTCCTGAAGACCATTTCTGGACTAAACCTGTGGCACCACAACTCTTCCTGCTTGAACAGATGCGGCTTTTTCCCGTTTTGAGGAGATGCGTCATTGGCAAAAGAACGTGCATGGCTGCAGGTGCACCAAAGACCCACGGGGACCACCCCACCATGCACACTGCCTCTCCCCACCGCCACTCAGGACTCGGTTGTGGACGAGGCAAGGGTGCTAATTTGGTACTAAGACAACTTTCCTAAATGGAGTCACTGTAATAAACTTTAAAACATATTCTGACTGTCCTTTATCATGTATTAATGAAACTTGCCATGTTCAGCTAGACACCAGAAGAGTGTCCCTGCTTGCCTCCCCATCTTCTTCTCTCAGACACATGAGCTTGCCAATAGCCCTAGGGCAATAGCAGATGTCTCCAGAGCCTGCTCAGGACACAGCTCTTCTAGCACATCCCTGTTATGCTCCATTTGCTGCATGTTTTTTTACTTCTCTGCTGGATATCTTCCCTAGGTGAAACTATTAACATACTTGCATGTGTCAGGAAGCCTCTCCATTTTACTAAATTATATAAATTAATGTCATTTAGATAGATAATGCATAGATACACGTTTGTAAATGGAAGCAAATTGAGTTATTTTGTGAGTTTGAAGAATAAGGGATCTCGTATCAGCGTTTAAATTTAGCTTGAATGTAATGCAGAAAAAAGGCCAGACTCTCACAGAGTGCAGCATGTGGACTAACTTAAATTAAAATGTCATTTTTATTTTTAAATAAAAATAGAAACACCAAATATAAACACTGACAGAGTACAAATTCCTCTAAAGCAGTGAAACTCAGACTCAGCCACAAAAACTGGAGTAAACAGAGATACCTTGCACAACACGTGGCTCTAGAGGGAAACTCTAGTTAGCCCTATCATTAAAGAAAAAATTAGTCCTTACAAAATAAAACCTCAGTCGTTGGAGCAGAACAACCACAAGCTGGAGACAATGCATTCAAGAATTTATCTGTGGATATGGCAACAAAAATAGCCAGTCACCACGGAGCAAGCAGGGGCACATGAGGGATTTACCCCACACATGTGTGCTCCTATCCATATTAGACACAGCACCACCAGTGCACTCCCTGAGAAATGAGCTACCTTTCTCCTACCTTACATCAGGAACCTGGTCCATATCTACAGACAAGCAGACCTGCTAATGAACCCAAGGCTTAGGTAATTTCACAGCAATCTGTTTGGTAGTTTTGCATCAAGACAGTGGGGCTGGGGAAGTGGGAATGTGCACAGGAAGGGTAAAAAGGGATGGGAGCAAAGCATGGAGTCACCCCTATTTGAGATCAAGCGTCTCCTCTCCCTCTCACCACAATGTATCAGGAGATGTACTGCACAGTTTATTTCCAGGATTGTCCTTTGCATAGTAAAGACAGTACTTGTTAACAGAGAACCAGCCCTTTGTGCTGGAAGAAAGAAAAATAGCAAAATCTAAACTCCTGGGCTTTCTGTTTCACCCAAAATGATTCAACACTCCCCTGCTTCCTTCCTTGCAGACCAGATGTCGGTAAACCTTGTCTGGCCTAAAAACTGTAGAAACATTTCATCAGAAGTGTAAAAGCAATTAAGCTCTCCAGAAAATAAAAGCAAAAGCAGAAGAGGGATGCAGTCCCTAAAGACAAGCAATAGTCCCAAGCCTCTTTGTGAGCCAAGCTATAAAACAAAACAAAAGTTGCTGGAGATGAAAGCAAATGCATGGAGCATGTTTGAAGGAGGTGTAAGGTCATGGGAGAGAGAAGCAGGCAGCAAAGACAGTAAGCCATGAACACAGCTGGGAATGAGCATTTCTGGGCAGTATGCCAGTGACAATAAAGCTTTATATTCAAAGCAAAGACACCATCCCCCAGTGTTCAAATCTTTTTGTGTTCAGAGGATTTAGAAACACATTTTGTAAATAAAAATATCTGTAACTCATAAACTATTGATGCTGGCATAAATTCCTGCAACTAAAAGGGAACAAAACATAACCAAAAAGAAAAAAGGAACAAAAACTAAAACCCCTCCCAGGTCAAACCCTCTCAGTTAACTGCTTGAGACAGTAAAAGAAATACAACATAGAGTCCATGTCCAGATTTAGCAGACACTAGCTATTAGAAGATTCGCTGCAGAATTGTGCTGGGCTCATTTGGTATAATTAAAGAAAGAAATTTCTTACATTAGGACATAATTTAACATAGTAACATTTTTAAAGTCTTTTATGCTCTTTTGCTTCAGAATGAAGCGTTCAGTTTGGATCAGTGATATTGTAAGTGGACATCCCAGAGCATTAACTGTGATTATAATCTTATGCTCATTGTCCCTGACACCTCTAGACACTATTACACAATCTTTCTCTGATTATGGAAAGTATTACTTCTTTGTTAAACTTTGTTAAACTCCATTAGACATTCAGTTACTCATGTAGTGGTGAAAATTCTGCAGAAGTGAGCCTTGGCTAGGCTACTACTACACTCTGAGCATAGAAATGACAAACCCAGGAAATACAATCAAGGCTGCTTTTCCAAGAAATAAGTACTCAGAAAATTCAGTTCTGGCAGGTCATACAGAAACAATATACTAGTTGGCTCAGTAGGCTTGCTGTTTACCAGTGTGGGGCTGAGCAGTGCCTGGAAATCAAGGCAATCTAAGAGGCTGAGAAAGATACTGGTAGCAGGCGTTCAAACTCAAGAGTCTCGACCTCACTACTCCATAGGACCATCTTACTACTGGTCTTAACAATTGCGTGTATCATGGAGCAATGGGTGATACTCCTACCCTGTAGTTCTGGAGTTGAGCCTCCGTGTGTCTAAAGCTTCCTGAGCATCCAGGCTGTCCGAGTGCTGCTCTGCATTGAACTGTGGAAGGAGGGAGCCAGACACCTCCTCACACAGGAGACTCAGACAAAAGGAGCATCAATCTAAAAGCAGCAGATACAGCACAAACATGGGCTAGGGTTTCTGGCCAAGGGCCAGGACCTTGTGGGCTCTTACGCTGGACTCCATGCACACTGCAAAACAGAGGACCCCAGCAGTGAAGCAGCCTGTAATGCCATCTGTGCTGGTGAATGACACTATGCAGCAATATAAATCACATAAACAACTTCCTTCTCTGCAGAAGGGGACAGTCAAAACAAACTAGATTAACTATGATATGAGGTAGAACTTCATAGATTCCAGGTGTTAACCCAGCACTGCCAGGTTCACCATTTACCTGTGTCCCCAAGAGCCACATCCACACATCTTTTAAATAGCCCCAGATGGGTGACTTTAACACTTCCCTGGGCAGCCTGGTCCAGTGTTTTGACAAGCCTTTTGGTGGAGAAATTTTTCCTTATATCTAATCTAAACCCTCCCCATCACAACTGGAGGTCATTTCCTCTTGTCCTACCACTTGTTACTTGGGAGAAGAGGCCAACCCAACCCCCACCTGGCCACTGGCAACCCAACCCTCCTGCCTGGCAGTTGTAGGCAGTGATAAAGTCATGCCTGAGCCTCCTCTTCTCCAGGCTGAACACCCCCAGCTCCCTCAGCTGCTCCTCTCAGGACTTGTGCTCCAGACCCTTCCCCAGCTCCCCTGCCCTTCTCTGGACTCACTCCAGCACCTCAATGTCCTTCTTGGAGTGAGGGGCCCAGAACTGGACACAGCACTCGAGGTGTGGCCTCAGCAGTGCCCAGTACAGGGGACAATCCCTGCCCTGGCCCTCCTGGCCACACCATTGCTGAGCCAGGCCAGGATGCCCTTGGCCTTCTTGGCCACCTGGGCACTGCTGGCTCATGTTCAGCTGCTGTCACCAGCACCCCCAGGGCCTTTGGGCAGCTTTCTCACCACTCTGTCCCAAGGCTGTAGTGCTGCCTGGGGTAGCGTGCCCAGAGAAGCTGGCTTCAGTCACGGGGTGGATTGGGGTGGTGCATCCCACGCTCCCCCACCAGCCACTCTACAATCTGAGAAATGCTTATTAGGCCTCAGCCTTGACAATCAGCACATGGGCTGAGCTTCCCTTGATGTTCTCAGAAGCACTGTCTGCTCCCAGGAATAAGTGCTGTCCAGTAAGTACCTGGTTTTTAACAAACTGAATTGGAAACTTATTTTTCTTGCCTGAATAACAACCCAAGTGGAATAACATTTTTGTTGTTGACATTCAGGGAAAGTTACCGACTCATATTGCAGCCATAGAAAATTATTACGACTAAAGCCCACTCTCCTGTGACCCTATAAACAGCACTCCAAAGTGAGACCTATTCTATGTGAATATGAAGAGCTAAAATGTCTAAACAGTGTATTTAGTATAAATCAACAAAAAAAAATTTACACGTTTTCTCAGTTTAAATTTTTTATTTGTTCACAGCACTAGTTTGAAAGAGAAATAGCAAAAGGTCAGGAAGAGTACAACTCCCAATGCAAAACAAACCAAGTGCAAGAAGCTTTCATTCCAAAGCATGTGCAAAAGGCAGCCTTGCTTTCTGGAATGTATTGAGCCCACTTTTTGCATTTTGCTTTTTCAGAGAAAATAATTATCAAGGAAAACAGAAAAATGAGGAGAGAAAAGCAGAATATCAATAGGGAAGGAAAAAAAATGGGATAAAACAGAAGGATATACTTACTCTCCAGAACCTAAGGGTTGTTACAAGGATAACCTACCCAAACCACCCAGCAAGAACCTCCCCTCTCTAATGATCCTTAGAGGCTGCATTATTTTCACTTTTACCTGTTTCAAACATGCAACTCAGAATATGCAGCTTTCATATGGCTGCTAAACAACTTCTAGGAAGTCTCAAAATATCTCTACATCTGTTTATTTTTATATACTGTGATATTAAAACAAATACTGAGATTTTAGTGAAAAAAATGCTGTGATGGAATCAGTGAGCTCTGAGCTCAGGGAAACAACAATGTAGCTGTGAGTGAGAAGTCTAGAACCTGAAGCAGCAGAAAAAAGCATTGACCTAACCAAAGCTTTGTCCTAATTTCAGAGTATGACTTACCTAAGTGAGCAAGGTCTTACAAGAGCAAACATACATGCATTTTGGCTTAGAGCACTGTGGCTGGGGAAGTGATCCAACGGACATGAGAGGTGGAAATCAGTGTTGCTGGGTAAGGAACATTTGCAGAAATTGTTTTCCCATCCTTTCTTGGCAACTAGAGGAGCATTGTTCTAAGTTAAAGCAGCTTCCAAACTACAGAAAAAGATCCTAAATGCAAAACTTTATACTGTTTTCCCTGACACAATGCAAGTAATAGACAAGGCATGCAAGGCTCAACCTCCTCAATCATGCTGGATAATATATTTTCCATTCTTCCACTCCTCTTCCTGCACAGAAAAGAAAGCCTTTCTATTCTAATTCACATTTGTCTCACATTTTTCTATCCCCATAACTCCTGTATCTCTTTTACCCTGGAAGAAATCTGTAGTTGTGCAAACTACAGTCTTGTGCAAATAAGACTGATGACATCAAGCCTCAAAATACTGTAAAAATAGTTCCAAGTCTTAAAATTACCATATCCCCAATGTGTCATACTGAACACCCCCTTCTAATGCAATTTACTTAGTCTCTCCATCTTTTTAAACCTGTTATTTAACAGAGTAAATATTTCAGTAAGAGTTTTACAATAATGGCCTATTCCTTGTTAAAAAATCAGCGTGATCGAGTGCTTTACTGCTTAGTTGCTGATTTGTAAAATGGAAACTACAATTAGATTTATGACTTAATGAAATCATAAAACAAATTACAGAAGTTATATCCTTCACGTAGAAATACCTAATCCTAAATCAATTACCAGAGAATATCTGGGAAGATTTTATAGACTTAGTGTTTTTCATTACCTCCCTGAAAACTAACTTCCTAACTCAGTGCTTATTCCAACACAGGATGACATATTTAGTTGATTTTTTTTTCAATTCAAAATATCAAAATGTCAGCTGGGAAACACAGTTTTAAACTGAAACAAATTAGAAGCACAGGAAAAAGAAGATAAGAAGTTATCCTTCAGTAAGCAGATTTAAAAAGTAGGAAACAAACAGGAGACACAAAAGCAGCACAAATTGCTGAGGACAATTAAAAACATGAGAAAGGAAAGGAAGGGACATAGCCAGCACAACACCACATTTTCCAGAATGCAGATAACATAACAAATATACTGTCATTAAAGACAAGAAACTATAAGCCAAACTATTAATTCAAGAGTCAGGATACAAAAAGACAACTACTGAAATCTACAAAATATTTGTAAAACAAGAGGAACATGATATATAAAACCAGACAAAAAACAGTCAAGGGAGATAAGAATAGGAAAGCAGTTCTGCATCATGTAACTGAACGAAGGATTCAGCAGATTCCAACTCTGTTCAAATCTGTCCATGTTTCCCCCGCAGAGCTGAGCCTTGCAAACTGATTGTGTGGGGAGAAATAGATGAGCTGCTTGCACTGCTGAATGCTCCTGCAGCAAATATCAGTTTGTTTTAGCAGGCTGATACAGGAGAACTCAGAAGAAATAACAAAAGCTATTTCTTTTGCACTACTGGCATGTCTGATAAAAACAAAACAAAAAATCTAACCAACAAAAATCCAAACATCCACATTGAAAGTGAACTCTGACAGGTACACACACAGTGCAAAAAATTACTTCACAGCTATTTGAAGGAAGAGGGTGTTCCCATCCAAATTAACTGAGATCAGCCACGTTAGGATGTGTGAATGCCTATGAGCAGCAGTGCCAAGGGATATCTCACAGGAGGATTTTACGATGGAGTTGTCTCACGCTGCTGAGCTTTGCCCACCCTGAACATGTCCAGCGTGATGTAGGATTGTCCTGGAACACTTGGTTGAAAAGGAGGTAAGACACTTGACTGGCTTTTGCATTCATCCATACTGTGCTCTGGGAAGCTGTCAGAAACAAGGAATTCCCTTGTTTTAACAGAATTTTTAAGGTATGGATTGAACTGTGCTTTTTCACTGAAATCTTCCAGCTTTAAAACTTCTTCACCATCATTTTCTTCGTTTTTGATTGGATTCTGTTGGGATCCACACAAATCATTTGCCAGCATTTCTATGGGTTGGACTTCCTTCACTGGCACTAAAGCTGAATGTATTTGGCTTCTGGTAAATTGATCAGTAATTACATAAGGCATGGATGGTGAAAAACATTTAGCAACTTCATTTTCTTCATTATGCAGTATCTTTTCATCTTTATTAGTTATGCCTTCTGTATTAATATCAGTACATTCAGAAACATGGTTTTCAGAATTTATTAGTAGTGATCCTTCCTGATTTTCTTCAGAAAAAGAGTATTCCAAAACATTTATGTCTTCACAGTCTACAGTTTTAGTCTCAGATGACACTCTCTTCAAAAATGAATTATTCTGTCAATACAAAGAGATAAACTGGAGAGTTATAAAGGGATAGATAATGTATCAGTTTATTTTTTGATAAATAAATTATTGATATTTGAGCTCTGTTTGACTCATAATTTCAGACATCCACTAGAAAAGAGTTCACATGCATTTCAGACAGGATGCAGTTATATGTGCATGAGTAATAAAAAAGGCAATGTTATTCTGTCCATTTGCTAAACACTTTCCTATTAGGTTTTCTGTGCTTAATGAAATAGTGAGTTTCAGTGAAGGCTCAGAATCAGGTTTGGATTGTGTCCATCTTTTCTAGTCTAACCAGACATTTTTGAGAAAAAAAGTTTAAATCCCACTATCCACAGATCACACTTTCTGTGTAGACCTGATCAACTCCACTCCATTCAAATAAACATCAAAACCTTAATATGTAATAAATATTCTACAAACAAAAAGACAGAAGTGTTAATACAATCATATACCAAATCTTACTATATGTTGCAATACATTTTTTGTGGAGAAGGGAGGAGGTATGCAGATGTGGAAATCTGATTTAATATACTCAATAGCCTGTGCAAATTTTATTTACTTTATTAAATGAACCAGGTCCACCAGCCACTTTGTCACTTCAAAACCTTATTTCTCAATATCTTATAAGAATTAGATGAAAATACTTTATGAAGATGCATCTTCTCTATTGTTTTGGAATACTACAAAGAGCATTTTGTAGCACTTAAAAAGAAGAATGAAACTCAGTATGGGGAGGGTTTAATTCATAAAATGACTGCCAGAAAAGGATTTCTTTTCTCCCCATTTGATCCCTTGTTTAACGCATAAAATTGCAACTATTACCATAGAGGAAGAAGGAGGCCATTCCACTGCAAGGCTGTCTTCAGGATTTGGTATATCAGGCCAGCAAACCTTTTTAAGCCTATAATTGAGAAAAGAATTTTAGTCACATTATGAAAGAAATAGATTATTAAAAACAAAATTAACAAATCACCAGAAATTCCAGGTACTGCTAAAGTATCAAACTTTCACAAAAGATTATTTTCTATATGAACAAAATGCTTTTCAATAAAATTGTTTTCCCATACATGGATTTTTATTAAAAAATATCTCAACAAGATGTCTTAGGCTAGAGAGACATTGCAGGAAACTACTAATTCACTAAAACAAATTTTATTGTATTATATATTATGTATTATTATATAATATTACTCAATTAAGTAGTATATTAAATAAGAGCATGCCAAAATAAGATGGTATACAAATTCTGTTGTGACTGTGTTTCAGGGTGTTTCTTCAGTCAAAAGCCACCTCAGGTGACCTTTGTTCAAGGAAAGTGTCCCTAGCACTACACCACAACAGACCTATGCTGAGTTCCTAAATTAACAGCAGATAAATGATGCTCACTCATTGAATCATTCACTGACACTGGGTAGAGATGTAAGGGAATGAAAACCAGTCCTTAGCTTGACTTTTCACACAGCAATTTGATCTACACAGGAATAGAAACATTCTATTGCATCTCAAAGTATCCTTCAGAATCAAAAAATAGTTTTTACTATTGTAAAAATTCAGAATACTCAACACAGATGAAGAAGTAAAAGGGATGGAAATTATTGCTTCAGCTGTTCTTATTACCTGATGCTTCACTTGACAACAATATTGGTTCCAATAGCTTAGAATGCCCCAAAACACTTCAGCTTTTTCTCATCAGCCAAACAACCCAGTCACTTTTCTTGGTAAAAAAAGCACATATTTTATAACCTTAAAAAAAACTCACAGTAATCTCTGGAATGGTACTGGATCCCCATGCTCAGAGAAAACAATTTAAAATCTGTCAGGGGACATCTGTGACAGCAGATGAAAGGATTATGAATCATGTACAGATATGGATCCATACTCAAGGATCGAATATCCAAATGTTTTCACACAATGTAATTTCTAGGTTTTTTCATTACTCCTTTGCAGCTCAGGGGCTGCATCACAAACTAACAAGAATCATATTATTATGGGTAAGATAAGCAATAGGGGCTATGTGAAATATCTTCTAGTACCATCCTAGTATATTAGAAGTGTCTAGAAAGTTTTATTTCTTAGCATTATTAGTTTTTCAGAAACCGGCTTGAAGTTTGCTCCCCTCACTTAAATGACCACGGAACTGCAAATGGCATGTATGTAGCATTTTACATTAAATTATATAGGTGATATGTAAATCTCTTTCTCTTATTTACTTTGTTTTAATTTACTAAACTTTTTTAAATTAATATTTATTTTTGGACTACGGCACATAAGCTGCAGTTAAAGTATAACCTGTACACTTCTTTATTTGTTACTCCAATTGCTTGTTTTCTATTTTGACACTGTTTTTGACACTGACAACAAAAACATTTATAAAATAAATAAAAATTCCCATTTTACAAGTTAATTTTAAGTGGTTGCATTGAGCTTTAGACAGTAGAAAATGTACTCACGCATGTTTTTTCAAAGTGCACGTTATCCAAAGGCCTATCAGACACAACATGCTTATCCCGACAGGCATAGCAATGAAAAAGACATCTTCTTTATCTTTAGACAAAACAAATAAAAACCAAAACACCAATCAGTCCACAGATGTTTGTCATTCCTTCAGGTATTCTCTTAAGACAGCTAATTTTTAACATCCAAGTCACTTAATTAGCACAATTCTAAAGAGCTCCATCAATACTAGCCAAAATTACTCAGAATACTGTAAGATAGCCATTATATGATGGATAGAGAAAGATGAGTATTTTGAATCCAACAAGCCACAGTTACTGAGCCAGAAAACCAGGTCACGATGAGACTTTCCAGGATGTTTCAGGGACAGATTTATCGCATTTTGAAATTTCCTTTATTTAAGGGAATCACACAGTAATTTAGATTGGAGGGGATATCTGTAGATCACTTCATGCAACTTTTAAATTAGATCAGACTGTTTAGGGTCATACCATGTCAACCCTTGAAAGCAGCCTAAGATGAAGACTCTAACACCTAAATCTCCTGGTCAATGCCACTTCTACCAGTTACAAAAAGATAAATAGCAAATTAAGTGCAGGAGATAGATTTTAAATCACAAAAAAATACAGTTACTCTGACTGAAACACTACACAAATTTGTGAGCTTCCATGTACCAGAGTACCAGAGGCATTTAGGAATGTACTGAGAACATTCTTTCAGAAGTTGAAATGAATAAAGGTCTGAACAAGGAAATGTCTGACAAGGAAATAAAACTTCTTGGGGTTGACTTCTAATTCTGAGCTTTTTTTTTAGTCTGTGAGATGGTCAGTGAAATTAAGTTAAATTCAACTACTGTTGCCAGTTCTTCCTTGTTTTGCTCAACACTACTTAAAAAACAAAGAGAAGTTAACAAATGCCTAAACAACTATGTCCTGTATTTCTTACTCCCAAATTCATTTTTTAAAATAGCAATAACTAGCCTGGGTTAGTACTTACCAATTTTCAAAGTCTTGAAGATTTTTGGCTCTCCAATGGTTCCACCAGCTCTGTTGCTTGCCATGATATTAACAGTATATTGTGTATTAGCCTGTAAGGACTTCAGTCTGTATTGCAGAACGTCAGAGTTCACTGTTTCATCTTTTTAGGAGAAGATTTATGTCAGTAAACACACAAAAGTAATGTTATATCAGGGAACTGTACACTTATTTAGCAACTTCTACAATAATAGATCACAAACTATTTTAAAGGTAACTTGAAATACAAAGCAATCTTACTAGTCCTTTTAAAGAGAAAAACTAAATTACTAAAATAACAGTACTACTTAAAAGATTGAGGCAAAAACCTGAACCATTATGTATTTACTTTTAAAAATAAAAAAATAATATACAATATACAATACATAATACATAATATATAATATAGTATATAATATATAATATATAATATGATGATAAAATAAAAATAATATTTTTGCTAATAGTAAAGATAGGTGAATTTTGATCTTCTGCAGTTTATCACTGAAAACAGTACTTTGAGAATTTTATTTCCTCAAAATAGTTGGGTCAGAAAATTAAGAACTTCAAATAGTATCTGTAGCTTGTGGCATTCAACTATATTTATACTACACGCAATTAGACACTGATCATCCAAAAGAATGCCATCTATCAGCACTGGGATACCCCCCAATAAAGTCAAAGGAAAGCCAAAATCAACAGCAATTTCTTTTTCAAGTTTCAAAATACTTTTATGAATAGAACTCAGTGTTTCCAACACCTTGTCCAGTATTGAAACTAGTGTAATGTGCCCCACCTTTAAATTTTTTTAAGCAGAGCACATATCCTATCGTCCTATGTCTACTAACAGTACCGAATGCATAGAATATTAGAATATTAGAAATTACAGTCACTAAAACATTTTCTGGTGCATAAAGACAAAGTCAATTCATTTCATCAGTCAGTTCTGTCAAGAAACACCCAGGAAATAGTTATGCTGCAATATGCCACAAGTTAAAATAAACTGAGTTTCTCTTAAGTCAAGGGTGGGAGAGTGAAGTTCTAGTGTTAAAAGGCCATCAATGAAGTCACCTTGGCACACACCCCACATTCTACTCTTACCAAGAGCACATGACATCAGAGAAGCCTCAAAAAACATCAGTACAGCATGTTTGGCCATTTAAATTTAACTCCCTTGCGTTGGTATTTACAACTAATTTTCTAAAGCAAGAATTTGGAGTCCTAAAAAGGACACTGCCTGCTTTACATTACAAGTAATATGGAGAAATACAGGTCTGTAACATGAGACTCCATGTCTCATGGATGACCCTGCACAAAGCAGTCAGCACTAAATTACTGAGAAACCAACATGGTAGGAAAAATTGCATGCACAGGATTAAATCTGACAGAAATCATCAGCTTCCTCTTTCACATTTAAAAATTACCAGGAATACTCTTGGCCTGGATCTGACTGGATATCCATAAGAAACAAGCATCACAAGATTTGTAAGTCTAGAGAACTTTGCAAAAGTATCAGGTGCCTGATAACATTGATGTCTAAATAAGGGAGGAAAAAAGCCAATTCTGAAGCACCAAATTCTTCATAAATTATATAGGCAGAAAAGTTCAGGTCACCCAAACACTTTTCATGAAAGCTTCTACTGAGAATTAAGCTAAATAAGTTTTGAACAGATACCATTACAATGCCAGATTGTTTGGACACTATTCCTGAGGTAGAGATTAGGAATATGCTCAAATTTATGCTATCAGCCTCCAGACCAGAAAAGCAATGACAAACACAGAAAATCAACCATATCTGAAGAAACTGATCTAAAAACTATGTCCAAATAAACTATTTCTTGGCAGCTTATTTTACTGTTATTTTCTATTTTCTTTTAATATAAAATTGACAGTAAAAACATTTTAACAGAAAATTTTCACCATACTTTTCCAGAAGCTGAAGGCAAATCCTTCCAAGGATGTGCATGAAACTTGTAAATTCACTGAACCCTCACAATCCATGAATTGACACAGAATCTATGACTCTACAATATACTTTAGCTCCTCTACTCCTGTCATGACTTTTTCTATTGACTTCAAAAGTGTGTCAAGATGGAAGAGAGACTGAAAATTTCATAATCCTGTTGAAAGCATTGTTGCTTAATGTATACTTACTCAATTCTTTTCCATCTTCTGGTTTATAAAATACTGTATAGTTAGTGATAAATCCATTTCTTTTATCCTTTGGAATCTCATTCCACTTTATTGTAACTTCATTTTTCCCCACAATGCCTGTATCAGCCATAGGTCCTTCTGATGGCTCTACAGAGAAGCATTATAAAATAGCAAAAGTAGTAAAATAGTCAATGTACCACAATGTTATCCGCCTCTGTTATTTCACACCTACCACTAACATTAGGGAAAACATATGCATGAGTAAATACACAACCTCAGTGCTCTGCCATAGTCCTTAACTTTTCTCACCCTCTTTAGTGTTGGAATTCTTCTGATTAGACTTCCCCTCATCTATTCTGGCATTTGCATAGTTCTAGGTGCTACTGCATTCAAATACCTTGAGATCATTAAAAGGCTCTATTGTTACAACATCAGAGAGAGATCAAGAGGAAAAGAATCCTTTGTGCACTCACGGGGGACTCAGGTGCAAGGCCACTGCTAATGCAGGAGGTCTCTGGCTGAGCTGGGATTCAAGTGGCACGTCCAGCACCCCCAGCATGCTCAGCCTTGCCCGTCACTCTAAACAAAGACTTTCTACTGACACAATACCACCTCACACGCATTGCTCATCACTTTGAAGAATTCTCTGTGTTTCAGTTTAAAAAAAAATAACTTCCTTCCCATTCTCTAACAACCTTGAGTATTGTCGCAGCTACCTATAAACAGGAAAGCACTCAAAACACAATTCTAATTGTGCTAGAAATTATTACTCACACATAAAATACTCCATTGCCTCCCCTCAGTAATTAATGCTCTTTAGTGCATTGCACTATGTGTGCGTGCACATTTGTATAGGCCTATTCATGGACACATACACAAATCAACATTTTCACATGGAATCTTAAAATTACTGGTAAGCTACATTCTTATAGCTGCTGTATAAATCATCAAATTCACATTAAACTTCTACAAATAAAGAAACTTTACCTCTTCCCTCACAAAACACTACTTCATCCACAGTTTCTATCCAATTACAAACATCATGTCTTCTTACCATTTTTTATGTGCAGGGTTGCAAATATTTTATTACATTATAAAATATAACAAAAAGTAAGCCTTTCAAACCACCCATTTTATTTTATGAGTAGATTTTCCTCATATATTAAGACTGACAAATGTAGTCAAGTATTAAAATAAAGTATAATTATATATCAAAATTAGCTGTAACATTAAAGAGATAGCTAGTTTAAAAAACTCTTTCATGTTTGGAGCTATACTCTTTCCAAGTGCTTTGTATACAATATGTAAACTTCACAAAAAATTAGTGGGTGCAAGCAGCAATGTATCTGTATCACAAGACGAATACCTTCTTATAGACCAATTTTGTGGCTGAACAGAACAGAAATCAGGAGCCCTGAAACCTGGGGGTTTTTCCACCACCATCATCTCTCTTTCAAATATTGATAGTATCAAATCACTCAAAGATAATACATCCTGAGAAACAGCCTACAACACACCTTTCACAACATGATTACTTTAAAATACCTACCTTTTTCTTGAGCATAGATTTGTGCGTAAGATGGAGCTGCTACGTTACTTCCATAAAGAGGATACACTGAGATGTTATAGCATATAAATGGTTTAAAGTTTTCTGTGAAGGAAAGAAAAGAATATTTACATACAATCTCTATGTGATGTTAATACAATGAAAATAGACTAAATCATAAGGGAATTTCAAATATACTGTTATCAACTAATTTCTTCAACTCTTTAGCAAGCACAATATGCAATTATTGACTTGAATGCTCATTACTGCCTTTAGCACATTTTGTTAATAGTAGTATTTGTAAGAGCACATGGTTTCTGACTCATTTTTCACTAGAAATATTTTGAATGGGTAATTATACTCCAGCTTCATAAAACTTCTCTATATGAATCCACTTACTCATCACAAAACAGTCTATGGTTTTGGAGAAAGTCTCTATTTTCAAATAACCGGTATGAAATTACACTTAAAGATAGTATTTTTTACTTCACATATCTTTATGTTTACTGCTCTTCAGGAGACAGCTTTGTCTCATGCATCAAACAGATTAAAAAGCAGTGGGATCTCAGCTTTTAACACTTAGGACCTAAGGGAATGGCAAGTAGCTGTGTCAGGGGAGGTTTGGGTTGGATATTAGGAAAAGGTTCTTCATCCAGAGGGTGGCTGGGCACCGGAACAGGCTCCCCAGGGAAGTGGTCACAGCACCAGGCCTGACAGAGTTCAAGAAGTGTTTGAACAATGCTCTCAGACACCTGATGTGATTTTTAGGGTGTCCTGTGCAGGGCCAGGAGTTGGACTTCAGTGATCTTTCTAGGACACTTACAACTCAGAATATTCCCTTATTCTATTATTTCTATACTGATGTTTCAGTTATGCCAACTGCAGATCTACTTTTAACCAGCCTGACTCAAGGGTACAATTGTCCTAGGTGTGATTTTTCCTGTAGAATTTTATGTTTCAAGACGTAGTTCAAGCTTCTGGAAATGACATTTTCCACCCTGAACAATCCAGGAGCCAAGTAATCAACCGGGTGTACCCACTATTTACAACAGGTCCCATCAACTCTGAGAGGATATATCTGTAGCTTTACATTCCCTGCAATCAAACTGGCTTCCTAGGTCATTCCTCTCAAGTTCTGCAGCTTGCTCAGCAAGAATAATGGCTGTCAACAGATCCCTGCATTATATCAGCTTTCTGCTGTTCCTTCAGTCCCTCACACCTATTGCAATGCAGCAAGAGTTACGATGGCCATTATATATGCATTACCTCAGCTGGTTTTAGCTAGGGTAGAGTTAATTTCCTTTAAGTGGCTGGCATGGGGCTGTGTTTCGGGTTTGTGCTGAACACAGGGTTG
>VZRO01005065.1:871671-889863 GCA_013397915.1 Daphoenositta chrysoptera
CACCACAACCGTCCCCTTTGGGGAGCCAGGCAGCAGTCAGACCCTTGAGATGACGGCAGATTTGGCTGGTATGTGCTAGACTGAACTCAGAGCTGTCAGTGCTGTTCAGCTAGCAATAAGCAGGTTCCTGTGCTTGCTATGGGGATCGCTTGCCTGACTGGATATTAAAGTCTAGTGCTAGTTAGTGGCTGCTTTTTGCTTTTGCTGGTTGCTGTAGTGCTGCACTGCTTAACTGATTTGTGCCTGAGAACTATTTGGTAACAGCCATGGGGATGTGCCTGGCCAGTGGCCAGGGCAGTGCTGCTGTACTGGACAGGCTGGAACTCCAGAGTGAACTTGAGTTAAAGGGACTGCGATGTGTGAATGAGCCCACAATGGAGCATCCACCTGCAGCCTGTGGAGGACCCCACACTGGAGCATGTGCATGCCTGAAGGAGAATGTGACCTCACAGGGGAGCCACACAGGACCAGTTTGTGAGTAACTGAGGCCATGATGGACAAGTTCAGTGAGGACTGTCTCCTGTGGGTGGGAGCCCATGCTGGAACAAGGGATGTAAAGATTCCTTTGCCACCTGTAGTGAAGATCATGGTGAAGCAGGCCATCCCTCTGCAGCTCATGGAGGACTATAATGTTCCCTCTCTAAAACACATGAAGGAGCATGACCTTTTCCCATATTCAATTTTTTTTTTTTCAGTTCTAGATTTCTCTGCTAAGAGTCACATCAGTAACATCAGTCGCAGGCCTGCCTACTGGCATAAGACCAAGCCACAGAACTGCTTTAACACAAAATCTGTAGCCTAATCTTATATGGGAGCAAACACTACCCTGCATGCTGCATGAAAATTTGAAAGACTAAAAAATGCTATTACGTTACCTGGAGAGGTTTCAATAAAGCATGCAATAATACTGTTATGTTTAAAATCATCTGAGGAAAGCTTGCATGAGTTCATTCTTGTTTGTTCTTTCCAATCTACCTATAAATACATGTACATCTGTATATTGTTACAGCTGTAAATGATAAACATACTTTTGTTATTTTTCCACGTTGTAGAATTCGATACATATTGCCATGATCTACCAAAAGGGTCCATCTCCAATTCCTCATACCACTCAACCACATATTTGGTTGGTTCTGGTTCAGAGATTACCCACTGCACAACCACTTCTTCCTTTGTTGTAGAGGTCATCACTGTTTCAATCATCTGAAAGGCTAAAAATTTAACAGAAAGTATCAGCAATTCTGTCTTCATAAAAACTTGAAAAACACATACAGAATTAAAGAACCAGTCTCTCTTTTAGAATCCAAATTTCACAGCATGTAAAATTTTATAAACCAAGTTACTACCAATTTTGCAGGTAGCTCATAAGCAATTTTGATTGAGATGACAAAGGCAATAGGAGAACAGTAAAGCAAGTCAGGTCATAAATAACATTGAAGCAAAGGTGAACCATCAGCCTGCAGAATAGAGGTAATGAAAGTCTGAGTGAAACCCAACTTGGCAAAGCAGAGGCAAAAAAGACCTGACGAAGCAGAGAAAAAAAGGAATGTATCTGGTGGGGGGAATGCACATCACAGCATGTAAAAATCAGAAAAACCTTTATGGTGGGATACAAAAGTGGATAGGGAGGTAGTCAGCAACCTCTAGGACAAAATTACATCAAATCTACATATCCAGTTTTCTGATTATAAATGGAATTTGATTGAGCAGTTCCAGGGGAACACTTGCAATCACACCATGAACAACTGATGTAGAAGTGATTCAAGTGTGTCAAATACAGCGTCTCTGTCAGATCACAGCAGGCAGCAGGATGTTGCAATACAAGGCTCAATGCAGTATCAGAATTAAATATAAGAGCCAAAGAGCAACTCTTGTGCTAGAGCAGACCAGCTCTAACCCTGTCAGTGGGTGGGATGGGTACTCTGGGAATGCATATGAAATCAGATTAAACACATGGCTTCTCTCTCTGCTTCCACTAACACAACTTAGAGACTTCTATTTATCATATCTTTGAATGATGGTGTTAAATACTCTGCAATAGTGCTCTGTGGTAACCAATCTTATGAGCTAACAAAGGGATGCAAAAGAATTGGGTAGCATTCCACAAATTTATTTGGGAAGTGCAAAGTTAGATAAAAAACTAAACCAACAAAAAAAACCTCAGAAATTAATACAATAGAATACAATAGCATAGAATACAATACAATAGAAATGCAATAAGACATTACAAAGTATTCATATCTTAACAATTGTGTCTCAAACTAAAACTCCCAACAATAATTGTCCATAACAGAAACATGATACATGATGGCAAAATATAACAAGATATACATGGATACATATGACAGAAGTCCTTAGCACAATTTTGCTTCCACTGTATCAGAACTTAAACGGATATAATGAAAACCACTTTTTCATTAATGAGAAAAATATGACATTGAGAAATCTTACATTTTTCATCAGTGGATGGAATCCTTAAAATGGCTTCAGGAGACTCTCCAGCAGAATTATAGGCAGTCACAGATATTATATGTGCCTCTTCATTTAAAAGCAAAGTGATTTTCTTTTCAGTAGAGTTGTTTGTCCTTTTCAGTGCAGTCTTCTTTTCAGGAAAATACTGTATTTTGTAGCCTAGAATTCTCCCAGAAGGCGGAAAGCTTTTTAATGGCTGTTAAAAAAATATGCAGTAGTAAGTGTTTCACAGTGTTATTTGCACAATCCAAAATATATGCTAATAAAGATCAAATTACAAAACTATTATACTGTATTTAGAAAATCAAGGTATTTTCTTCAGGCCCATCTTCAGGACACAACAATTTCCTTGACAGATTTCAAAAGTCAAATACTGAGATTTGAAATGCAAAAAGCCTTTGAACACCTTACTAGAAGATTAAAGTGAATTTAAACACAGCTTTGGTAAGGTGGATTATTTAAATGCAGTTTAAGGACTTTCAGTGAGATTTTCCAATGATCTGAACACAATTAAATGCTCCCTTTCCACACAGATTACAAAACTCCATTCATCTACCACTCAGTAAACAAAAGCCTTTTCAATTCTAATTTAGTTCAGTGAGGGTTTTCTTCTGATAACAGCAAATGCCTCTGGCAGTTATGTGTCCTATAACACTAAAATACTTAAACACAATATCAGCTACAGGATACCAATATGATTATCAATTCACAAAAAGTGTATATACCTTCCACATAAGATGTACAGATCTATTTCTAGATGAATGTGAAGGCTCAATTACTCTCCACAAATCCACTTTTCCTGAAGGAGCTATTTAAAGACAAAAACAAATAACTTGCAATTTGTTGCTGTATTAAAAAGATGGTCTAATATGGTGAGAACAATCAAAAGGTTTCAAACACAGGGTCCAAGAGAAACTTACTAAAACTAAGTACTCTCTTCTGTAGTGCTATGCCTTTTTCCCCTAATCCCTAGCTTAGTTATTTTCGCAAGTTTCCCACTGCTCGCTTTTATTTAAGTCCTAGGGTCTCCTAGAAGACATTTTCTAGTCTTGTTCTATAACTGACATTTTAATTTCTCTACTTATAATTTATTTCATTGAACATACAGGCTGCACTACTTTTCTGCTATCTTACTTTGCATTGTTAAATCTTCATCTAATTTTAATTTTTTAATCTTATTTTTCCCTCTCTTCACTGTCTGTCTATTCATGTTTTCTTCCTTAGCCCTATGCTGTTTGAATCACTTTTCAAATCTCCTCCACTACTTGCTCATCTTTCAGTTTATATTTAAACAAAATACACATGTTCTGTTTAAGCAACAGGATTCTAAATTCAATAGACTGATAATATGCTAAAGCACATTTCCCTACTAAATCCTAATGCCTCAAAGTATAACAGAAGAAAACTTTTACTGGTAGGTAGGTTACCTTTTTCTACTGTGCTTCCATTTTTCTCTCCACTCCATCCACTCCAAAATGCTGACTCATTACTGATACACCGAATGGTAACGGAATAATCTGTGGAGTCCCACAGGTCTGTGAGATTACATGATCCTGTTTTGTCTTTAGAACTCAGTGAGACATTGACAAATTCCTGAAAATAGGTACATGAACAAAAATTAGTTGATATAAAATTGCATGCAGATATATTACTTATTTTCTTAAAAAAACACAAAAGATGAAGTTTTTGTGTATCCCACCACATTCCTCTGAAACTCAAGATTGTTTGTTTAATACTTCATTTTTCTGTCTAGCACCTTTGTTCTTCCTGTAAAACTCCAGGGTTTGAAAAACTTGATCCCAAACTAGGTCTGTACTGGCTGACATGTGGCTTGAAGAGTGTTCGGCTCACACGTGATTCTAGAGCAGCTGTGCACAGGAGCTGCTGGAGGAATGCAGTTCCCACTGGTGGGAAGCAAGTGGCTATTGTTAAAGCCATTACTACTATAATGTCCCACAACAGCATCCTGGGGGAAGCAGTGATTGCCCCCACAGTTTGTGAGTCAGCTGGGTACGTGTTTCCTGTCCTGCTTATCTTTTCTGAGTTACAAGGCCTTCTAGCTCTTAGTCATCCAACAGTGTGGCTGTCAGCTTTCCGGAAGATTATCAACATGGGATTAAAATGAAAAGGTAAATGAAAAAAAAAAAAAATCTAGTACCAAGAGGTAAAAAATAAGATGAAGCCTGTAAGTGGTGAAGGAAGACAGGAGTATGAGAAATAAATGATGCAGTATCTTTTCAGAAAAGTAATGACAGTGTGAGTCATTTCTTTTCTTAACAGGAACCTCACTCACAACTCAACAGGGCTAAAACACAGTGAAGAAATTCGTGGCTTCCACCAGTTGAAACTTCCAATGAAAAGGGAATCAGTCAATGACAATACAAAATGCAGACACCCACTCGTATGAACACCATAATGGGAAGTGCACTGCCTAATGCAACTGAAGATTTTAGTCTGTTCTGATCTCAAGAAACTCACTGTCAAAAAATACCTGCTTCTATGAGAATGAATTCAGGGCTCTCCAAACCACTGGAGGTGACAGACTCAACGAACCTACAATAAAAAGGGCTCCAAAACTATTATCAACCTCTGGCAGAACCTGACAGAATTGGGGACACCTCATATTAGGTTTTACTTATTTGCCAAAGGGCTGTTACCAATATTGCATTGTAATTAGAAACTTAGTATATGCAAGTACAAAAACAGGTCACATGTTTTTCAATCAGTAAAAACAGTTCACACCCAAATATTCAGACTGGTTTGGTCAGATGACTTTAAAGGCCAAGAAGATATTTGTCATTTGCTCAAACATTTTTTGTTAGGTTTTTTTGGGGGTTGATTTGGGGTTTTTTTTTTGCATGTATGTGCTGACAGAGAAACAGCTCTTATGTCTTTAGTAATCACAGATAGCTACTGTTTTTTCCAGAATGTTTGTGGGAAAATGCAGGTGTGATCTGAGGAAGCAAATGGACATAGACTGTGTTTGATAGCCAAAAACCAGACAGGTGATTTCTAATGCAGGTGCTGAAAAATATACACAATACACAATAAAGCTGTATCCCTCCGAGAACATTAATGTTTTCAACATTTGGAAAGGACGTCACAGCATATAAATGTCACAAGGACTGTCACAAGGACAGTGCCTTATCCAAATGGATAAACATCTCAAACAGATCTCTTAAACAGTTATTAGTTCCATTTCTAATACCCCAATTGGACCTGAGCCATGCTGCCCATCCTTGAATATTATATGCTGAATCCAAGAACTAGTATGTCATATCTACAGTAATGATGCCTGAGAATGTGAGAAGGATGCTAGTCAGAAACATCTTTCGTATTAGAAACTTTTTTAAAGCTCTGAAGACTACCTTGATGAATTTTTCTCTCCTGAAATTACAAATGTAGTGCATAAAATAGTAAGATCAAGGTAGACATCTCAGTTCAATAAACTTAAAAAAAACAGTCCAAGAAACTTGGCCAATTCTTTAATTTGGAAAAAGAAACAGTAAAACTATAAACACAATCCCTTCTATACTGAGGACCATAGGAACAGATCATCTGAAATATGCAAATACTGGGGTTTTTTTACAACCGTTCCATTTAAGTGTCAGAAAGACAAACTAAGAAAAATAACTTCCTTTATTTTCCATCCTGCAAAATTTGTATTTTCATTCACTTTAAAATAAATGTAACATTATTCCATCTTAATCAGATTCAAATACTGTGGTTCTGAGTGAGTGCTGTTTTCAACACCAGAATGCAAGGGAAAAATAAAATATTGTGACTGACTGCCTGTGTAATCCCTTGGTCTAGGCTCATGCCTCATCCTTTCACAGAATAATATTGAGAAGCATGTATGTACCAAAACAGATATTGACCAAAAGAAAGAGAACAATTAAGCCTAGAAAACCAAACAGTGTTCTTAAGATCATGCAACTTAAGATCATGCACCCGTGATAACATTCCACTAAAAAAAAAAACAACCAAGGTTATAATCACTATTTCAAACAACTTCTTGCCTTTTTTCTACTTAAATTCTTATAATATTAAGAAGTTAGTCACAAAAAACCTGGCATTAAGAAGAAAAATGATGTAACTTACTGTAAGGTTTGAATACAAGTTTCTGTATTGAATCTGGCAAATTATATGATTTAAAGGGAAAACCTTCTCAGGCATGTTCCAGTTTACTGTAAGTAACTGCTTTATACCATCGATATTTTTAACTTCACGTATTTCAGGAGGGGCAAATTTCTCTAGAATGAAGAAACAAAAACATTAAGAGAGGAAAATACTTCTATAAAAGTTCAGAATTTCTCTATGTGTGTTCCAAGAAGTTAAATCCTTATGCCAATAACACAGATCCTATCAGAGTATTCATGTGATGGTTTATTTTACAGACATAATTCTACATATGGGAAGTTATCTGTAAGAGAAATCGTACACATAACTGATTTAATTACATGGGACTTTGAACAACCTGGTCTAGGGGAAGGTGTCCCTGCCCACCCAAGCCTTTCTACGATTCTGTGATTCTGCTCACAAACCTGCTCTCAAATACAGTGCAAATGTCTTTCATTTCTATCAGCATGGAAAAATATTACCCAGAGATAACAGCAAGGAAAACAAATGAAGCAGAGCTGGGATGCCAAAGGCAAGACAGAACTTCAAATGAGGAAAGAATTCAGCTGAAAAGGATCTGAGGGGAAGAAGTGTAAAGGAGGTGATGGGAAAAGAATGGACTTGCAATGAGAAAAGACATGTCTGGCATAGAGAATGGGGAGAGTAATGAGGATTCATGGCAGGTCTGAACACTTCAGGAATAAAGGATATGACTGATAACGAGTGCTGCAGCAAAAAGTAATCAGTTTATAAGGGTTATTGATAAACTACACCACCAAAATGTACACAGGAAAAGCACAGGACAGAGGGAGAAGAGGTAGACAAAATATTGCTACTGCTCCTGTGTGCAATTATTATTGCACATAGAACAGGTGGGGTTTTTTTACATTCCTTACCAGAAAGTAGAATAGCAGAGAAAGTGATGGGTGGCCCTTGAGAAATTATAATATCTCTATTCATTTACAGCCAGGTGTTGTATTGATATTTGGTAGCACTCAGAAATACTGAAGTACAGTCCGAGTACCAATTAGGTTGACAAAAGGTTTTAATATATAGCCTTTACTTGTCAATAACTAAAAACTCAGTAATTTATAATGGATACATTAGACATTAGCTTAAAAAAATATTGTTGCAGTTAGATGTTTCATAGCATGAAAACAACACCCTGTCATTTTTCAC
Source organism: Daphoenositta chrysoptera (assembly GCA_013397915.1). Taxonomy (NCBI): domain Eukaryota; kingdom Metazoa; phylum Chordata; class Aves; order Passeriformes; genus Daphoenositta; species Daphoenositta chrysoptera. The sequence goes on from VZRO01005065.1 coordinate 879,442, forward strand.
CACCTCGCAGATTAAGAAACTGCTGAAAATTACTGCTGTAATACCAACCAGTTTGAAGAATTTTACATGGAAAGGTCATAAATTAAATCTTTATTAACTCTTTTTTAATTACCTATTTTTCTCAACGGCATATGAACACAGTCTGATGAGGAGTTACCCAAAATATTTTTAGCTTCTACCTGAAAACAAAAATTGTTACTGTAGTCATTATTTGGAGGAAAAAATGAACACGACTCTGTTGTATTATGGCAGATGACAGTATTTGAAGAAGATGTCCTAAAAAAGAGAAAAATAAAAGTAGTTAGAAATGAGAGGATTTTTTTAGAGTAATTGTTATAGAACAATATATATATTATAAAATAATAACCAAATTGTTAGGTTATTATTTATGTATCTTTGAGGTTGCAAGACTTTTTTTACCAGTGAACATCTTTAGAGCACATGTTTGTGCAAACAAATACTCTTTCCTAATTTCCCAGCTCCCTTGTCTCCATGCTTTTGTAGTCACATGCTAAACTCAGCTAGGGAGATACCTGGATTAAAACTAATGTTTAGATTTGGCTGGAAACAGTTCTGCAATCCAATTCGCTCTGTGGTTAATAAAAAGTTTGTGCTTATACAGGAAGGAATAATATTGAAACATGCTTTCAATGGCTCTTATCTTCTGGCTTCACAAACTCAGCTAAGTTATAAAATATAGAACAGCAGAAGTTGTAAGAATGTTCCACATTGAAAAGGTGGAAGCCTAAAATTTCAAAGCTAAAATGGAGATAAAACTAAAGAGGTTTTCCTACCCTACAATTTAGATAAAGAAGATAGTATACACTATTACAATATGGAAAAGTACACTCCAGAGTCTGAATTCCTTCCCATCCCCAAGAATAACTTTAGGCATTTTAGAAATCTCTTCATGAAACAATATTACCTGGAGTCTTGGTTAGGCAGAAAAAGAGCACTACTAGAAGCAGCACTATGCAGGACAGATTGACAACTGCATCTGGGACAAATCTGTGCTATCACCTTCAAAATCCTATCTGAGATCTGCCTTGGAACAACACTGATTTCACCATTTTCACAGTCACTTATGAAAAAGCAAGCTCCTAGCCAATACTTAAAATCTAACAGAAATTGAAAGAACCAAGTATCTGTGCTTCTATACTGAAAAGCATAAAACGACATAATTTGTATTTGTAAATAGTAATCCCAAAGCAATCCAAAAGGACAACTCTGGATTCTTTCACTGAAACCTTGTGACTCCAAGGGTCCCTAGGTTAAACGCTACTGGAGTCAAGCACAATACTGCAGTAAAGCAGTGGCTTAATGAATTTTGAGAGGGAATTTTTTTAAGTATATGAGGAAGCAATCTTTTTTACCCACCCAAAACGAGGATAATTCATTACATAGAAAGTTTCTGGGAAACTAGCCCATAAAGTGCCTCCATTCTCTACGGTCACTCAACTTTCAATTGCATTAGAAATGTTACTTCAAGGGAACAAGTGAATATCTACTCTGATACAAATATTTCTCTACTGAATATTGGGTTGAGAATGTTCATTTCCTTTATACAGCACACTAAAAGATATGAGACTGTATATTTTTTCAGGAATTACCAACCCTGAATTAATTAATATTTACTGAGAAATGCAAACACTCCAATCTCCATTATTGATTTCAAGTTTTCTTTAAAAAGAAGTCAGGATGAGAGAGGAAGAGAGATGGTTATCACACCCCAGAAACCCAGTTCCCAGTCCCTCTTGTACTTACAGTTTTCGGTAAAGAGTATAGTTCGTTGTAAGACTTGTTTCTCTTCCTGCGTTCCAGGTACAGGTAAGGTTATCCTTATAGAAATAAATGCAGGAAATATTTTCTGGCCTGTCAGGACGAACTACAATGACAAAGGTTTTTAAAAAAATCCAGTACAATTAAGTAACTTTAACGTACACCTGATTTTGTTGGTCAAAAAGCAGATTATGGCAAACTTCATTCAGTCTCTTCATAGCACTTCATTTTATCATTCTTCACTGCCCTCAGAACATCTCACAAAACCAAAATGAAAACCACTCTTTCTTACCCTGAGGAGACAATGAGATTTTCTCCAACTACTTCTCAGAAATACTTTACTAAGTGTGCCTGAAGGCAGTAACTCTTTACTATCACATATCAAACCACTGCATAAACTGTCTTGAACATCTAAGTATACACACACACCATCTCCCCCCTGCAACACATCTGTACTTTAACATTGAGTCCAGAAAGGAAGAGGAAAACAAAGAAACAGCAAAAGCACCAAAAAAAAAAAAATAGTAATTCTCTGACAGATAAAACTCCTTTTCGTTCTCTCCCAGAATATCTAATTGTTTACCCTATGAAAAACCCTAATCTGAGAAACCTGCACAATCTCAAGAGTGCAGAAGACAAGTTCCTGGGAAACAGATCTATGCGACCTCAGAGAGATCACTAATTCTGGGCTCTCTTTATCTCATAAGCGAGACAGCACAAAGGAAACAATCTTCTGCAATCTCTATAGTCTGAAGTCATCCATAAAAATGTTACACCCTGAAAGACTTTTTTGTTACAGCTCAATTTCATCACGGGTTAGAAGAAATTGGGAGTAGAAAAGAAGAGAACTGTGCCCAGTGAAATAAACTGGTTGGAAAAGCCCTCTTTTTAAAACAGTATTTTCCTGTCCCATCTAATAGAATTCTCAAAAGATCTTTCTTTTATCAAAAAGTTTACAGCGCATTAAACTTCGCAGACAAGCAAGACCTTTTGCTGGATTTTTTTCTACAGATGTCTTGCTTTTATTGCTTTTTTATCAGAATGGGACCCCCAGGCCTATGTTAGTATAATCTGGACTTAATCTGTTCAATAAATTAAAGAATTTGTATACATATTTTAACGTTCTCCATAAGAGACCATAATTGTAATTTCTTTAGAAGAGAGGATTAGAGAGGAAATCCTCTCTGGAGAAAACTAAAGTTGGCTAGGCTGGAAAAAAGATATAACCAAAGGGGCAGACCCAGTACCTTTGGAACTCAACAGAAAACTTCAGCTGGGCAAAAGTCAGGGTCAGACAGGTTACAGACCTGTGTCAGTAAGAAATGCTGGTACTTTCACGCTTTATTTCAGAAAAAAAAAAAAAATATATATATATATACTTGGATACAGGTGTTTTAAAATGCCACAGCCAAAAGTAGCTGTTTTAAAAGTAAAATTATTGCAGTAAATTATTAAAAAGTGTTATGATTATTTTTTCTGCCTTTCTACTTACAGCCAGATTTAACTTCTGTGTAATCCAAAAGTTGTTCCTTGTCCAAGTTCATTAAACATTTCACATAAGCTGTGCTGTAAGTGAAATTATGGATGGTTATACTAGATACAGTCTCATTCACAACGTTACAGTTTTCTGGAGCAATCAGTTCATTGTTCAGTTTCCAGATGATGTGGCTTGCATTTCTCTGAGGTGGGTAGCGCTTTCTAAGAACACAGAATAGTTCCAGAGGGGATCCTCTTTCAATTTCAGGAGATGAAGGAAAAATGTCAGCCTCTATCACAGAGTTTTCATCTAGAAACAAAATCAAAGACATCACATAGGCAAATTCCTCTTAAAATACTAGTGAAAAAATGGTAAATTGTTTTGTTGTCTACAGATAATTCAATTAATTTTTTTCATACAGAGTTCAAATAAAACGCCCAGTTAGTCATTCAAATCAGATAGTGCTGTTTGAAAATTCAGTTCACATTAATCACTGTATTACAATAGGTATTACATTAATGTTTCAACAAGTTCACAGAAATAATGAGGAAGTTTCCATTCAGATACTTCTTTAATAGCTCTAAATGAAGAAAAGAAAGTCTGGTATTTTAAGCCTGTTTTTATAAAACATTCCTATATGTAAAAGATATGCATATAATTTACATGCATTTATCACTACTACTTACAATATCTGAAAATACATTAAACCAGTAAGGCTAAAATTTACAACTAAGCTGCAATATATTTCAATATCTCATTGATGTTTGCATACCTCTTAGAATTTATATTCCCAGAAAGAGTGTAAATACAAAATACGTGTAAAAGAAGAACACGTAAGGGGGCTGAATAAATGAATTGAGCATAAAGTTATCTAAGAGTGCAAGAACCACCCATTAGAGTCCTGGAAGGAACTAACTGTTTTGGTGGGGGGGTTTTGCTGCTACTTATTTCTTGAAGCCAAATTTCATTAATTTAGAATTATTAAATAAATAAATTTCATAAATATATCTGTCAACAACTGGACATCAAGACTACCATAAATTAATTTTCCTATATATACTGCACACTAAGTCAATCACCTACTAACTTCTACTTTTAAAATATACTTTTCCTGCTTTCAGAAGTCTTCAAAATTTCATTTGGAGAATGTTTGTTACCTTTTGGAAAAATTTCTTAGGGCAAGGCAGGTGCTAATAATCCAGAAACATACCTGCTACAGAGCTGCAGAGCAGGACAAACATCCAAATCAAATTGTTGAACATTTCCTTCTCAGTAAGCATAGGCAGAAAATGCTGTTATAAAATAAAAATAATATACTTCAAGTAAAGATGTCCTTTTAATACTTTTTTAGCATTTGTGTAAGAGCTAATAATACTATTCAGCTTTTCTCTCTTGTATTCAAGTGAAGTATTGCTTTGTCTAAGTGTCACTTTCCTGAACAATGGAGAAATTTGACGTAGTTTTCCTAAGATTAGTTGCACACATTTCCTATAACCAAGAGAAAGATAAGTGTACCTAAAACACTGCTAAAGGCAATCCAATCCACACAAGGATTTTACCTTCCAAGGATCATGGTGTCCTGGGTTGCAGTGTATTCCATTACCATCTACGTGAGCTGTTGAAACCAGGTGGGTGGTGTTCCTTGCCTCCTCCCTCCAGATTGTCTTCTGCTAATGGGCCCATCAAGGCCTCACTGCATGACTGACAAAATTACATCACCCCATTGTGAGATGCTCCGCCCAGAGGGAGGAACTGAGCATTCCATCCTGGATATAAGCTGAGATTTCGAACGCCACCAGCAGCCTTTTCCACTGGATTCCCAGAGGACGAGAGCTACACAGCCACCACTGGACCTTCCAAGACCAGACCCTTCTACAGGATCACTGCTTTCAACAGGACCACTTCATTCAGACTGCTACCAACACCCTGCCCGACAGGGTGTCAGCTTGTATTCTGACTCTGTCAGTGGTTTTTCTACTATTGCATTTATTTTTACTTTTATTTTCTCTCTCTTCCTATTAAATTGTGTTTCTGACTTGGAGTCTCTCACTGGTTTGTTCTCAAACCTTGACACCTGTAAATAACTGGTAAGAAACGTATCTCCATTCACTTGACATGCAGCCTGCCTAGTCTTTTCTAAGCAGATTCATCTAGTGAATTCTTTTGAAAATTAAGGCTTTTGCAGGAGAAGGAATGATCTGCCTACCTTGTGCATCACCACCTAATAAAGAAATTGTTCAGGAACTGGACCACAGTGCAGGTTGCCTTTCACCTGAAAGAGGAGGAATTCATATTGGTTTTATCCTGGTTAAGTGTACCTGGCAACAGACCTGAGTACACTCAGCAACGACAAAGGAAGGCACCTCTCTTTGGCTTTCTTTTTGAAGAAAAGAACTATTGAACTACTGTGCAGCCAAAAAACCTCTAACTCTAGGTTAAAAATGAGGAAAGCAAAATAGTAGACTGACTCCTTCCAAAAGGACAGCTGAATCTAGGGTTCCATGAGAAAAAAATTACAAAAATCAAACACTGTCCTTGCCTCAAGTGCTGCTGTCAGCTCTTACAGAATCACAAAATGTTTGTTTGGAAGGGACCCCTACAGACCATCTGATCCAAACTCCCTGCTTACACAGGGCCTCCTAGAGCCAGCTCCCCAGGACCATGTCCAGACAGCTTTTGAAGATCTCCCTTGATGGAGACTCCACAAGCTCTCTGGGTAACCTGCTCCAGTACTCATTCACTTTCACAGCAAAAAAATACTTCCTGATGTTCAGAGGGAACCTCCTGTGTTTCAGTTTGTACCCACGGGTCCTATCACTGGAAAGATTCTGGCTCTGTCACCTTTGCACCCTCCCCTCAGGTACTGATGAGATCTCCTCTGAGCTTTCTCTTCTCCAGGCTGAATAGTTCCAGCTCCCATATGACAGATGCTCTAGTATATTAATCTTCATTTTGGCTATTCTCCAAACTCTCTCTGGTATGTCCATGTCTCTCTTGCTATCAGGAGTCCAGAACTGGACAAAATACTCCAAGTGTGGGCTCAGCAGTGTTGAACAGAGGGGAAGGATCACCTTTCTCAACCTGCTGGTCGCAGTCCTAACACAGCCCAGGAAACCAGGATTCTTTGTCAGAGGGGCACATTGCTGGCTCATGCTCTACTGGGTGTCCGGGAGTGCCACGGCATTTTCTGCAAAGCTGCCCTCCACCTGGCCAGGTCCCGGTACTGCTGTCTGGGGTTTTACCTCCCCAGATGAAGGATGTGGCACTTCTCCTTGTTGAGCTTCATGAAGTTCCTGCCAGCCCATTCCTCCAGGTTGCCAAGGTCGCTGCGGACAGAAGCTCAACCCTCTGGCTTATTAGTCACCCCTTCCAGTTTTGTGTCATCAGCAACCTCATTGAAGGCATGCTCAAAACATTCCAATCCAGAACACTAATGAAAATGTTGAACAGAACTGGATCCAGTATTGCCCACTGGAATACACCTCTAATCACCGGCCTCCAAACGGACTTCACACCACTGATCACCACCCTGTGGGCCCATTTATTAAGCCAGTTTTCAATTCACCTCACTGCTCATCCAGCCCACACTTCAGGAGCTTGTCTGTAAGAACCCCTGTCTGTAAAGTGGCCCAGCTCCAGAATGAATGACAACCCACAATTACTCTGTTGGCTAGTAAGTAGAAGATCTGCCTGTAGAAAATACAGGTGACAGATCCCCTTCACCACATGAGGGTCTAGAGCCCAGCATTCCTACTTCCTGGACAAGTAGCTCTAGCTATTATGCTCATAAGCAACAGGTGGGCATTACTATTTCGCAGCTAGTTAGGGTCCATGTTTCACATTAGGTTTTTGGATTTGTCTGGAATTTCAGCTCTTCATCAAACCTGTGTCTCAGGAGGAGGGCTCCAGGTGGGAGGCAAATAGCATCCCCCTAAAACAGGTACACCAGTAGCTTTTAGTTCCAACAAGGTGTCTCCTCCTCCCACAGGTTCAGATAATTCTAGGAAGCAGGTGTGCACCAGGTCACTGTTTGGGACAGATCTGTAAGTGGTATATAGACAGTAAGGGTTATGCCCTATGCTATGGTTCTTTCCACAAAAACTTCTTGGATTTGCTAAAAAATTAAACTTTACAGTAATCTAAAAGAGAAAAAACATGGTAAAAACAATGCTTTGAGCTCAGTTTCTGTCAGAAATCAACTTAAATATTGTTTTGTCTTGGGAAGCATTTTATAAACTTTGCGGCTATGACAGTAAGAAACAGGAGAGAAAAAAAGACATGTGTGATAAAAAGGAAAATGAGGGAAGAGTTTGTCCAGTGACATATACCTAAAATACAGCACTAGCAAGATGTGTACCAACAAGAAACAAAGCCAGTACATAAAGAGAATATATTACTACTCATTCATGTAGGCTGTATGTTCTTGTTCTCAAAGAAGTAAAGATGAATTACACTATTGATGACAATAAAAAAGAGTAGTTGTTCCAAGTATTCTGCACCAGCACACCACCAGATGTTTTTCTCATTGCCCTAGATGTCCCTGGCCAGATCCAATTCTATCAGGGCTTTCAGCTTTTCTAACCTGATCCCTGGCTGATCTCTGTATTCCTCCCAGGCTACCTGTCCCTGCTTCCACCCTGTATAGACTTCCTTTTTGTGTCTGAGTCATAGCTCCCAGTGTTTTTGGCCAACTTCCTCTTTGTTGGAATGCATCAATCCTCAGCTTAAGGAAGACAATCCTTAAATACCATCCCGTTCTCCTGGGCCCCTCTTCCCTCCAGGGCTTTATCCCATGGTATTTCACCAAGCAGGTTCCTGAAGAGGCTGAAGTCTGCTCCCCTGAGTCCAGGATAATAAGCCTATTATCCTTGCTGCCTTAAGGACCTCAATCAAACTCCAGCATTTCCTGGTCATGGTAATCAAGACTGCCCCTGAGCTTCACATTCCCACCAGCCCCTCTTTGCTGGTGACAACATAGTCTAGCACAGCACCTCTCCTCTCCTCATTGACTCCCCTGTCACTTGGAGAAAGAAGTTACCAACACATTCCAAAAACCTCTTGGATTGCCTATGCCCAGCTGTGTTGTCCCTCCAACAGCTATTGGGGAGGTTGAAGACCCCCATGAACACCAGAGCTTATGAACATGAGGCTGCTCATATCTGTCTGTACAGAGTCTCATCTGCTTGGTTTTCCTGGTCAGGTGGCTTGTAGCACACCCCCACTATAATGCCCCTGTCCCTGCCCTCCCTTTAATCCTGGCCCATCACCTGTCTGTCAGCTCCTCACCCACCTCCAGGCACAGCTCCGTGCTCTCCAGCTGGGCACTGACATGGAAGGTGACACCACCTCCTCACCTCCCCTGCCTTCCTAAAGAGCCTGTATCCTTCCATTCCAGCACTCCAGCCACAGGAACCATCCCACCACATCTCCACTATGCCAAGATCACAACCCTGCAGGCACACACGTGTCTCTAACTCCTCGTTTATTCCCCGTAATAAGAAATAAAGCTTCTGCTGATATCCTACACATGCAGATTTGCTATTTTTGAAGGGACATGAGACAGAAGAGGCTGCATTTCAGCCAAAATAGTTCAGCTGTTTCCAAGAATAAAGCAAATAATTTTTAAATCATATCCCTTTAACTGGCTCCAGCAATCCCATACTTTTTTAGGAAGGAATTGGAACTCAGAAGCATTGGCAAATAATGAAAACATTTTTGAGTAATGCTTGTACTGAAAACACCGAATACCACAACATATCCCACCACAGTGGAGCACAGCACTACAAGAACAGGCATGGCCAAGCTGGCTGCAATGCCAAGTTAGAAGCCTTTGAAAAATTCTAGCTTCACACACACACCAAAAAGCTTAAATAGTCGAAGATCCCATCTACACCCAGTGGGTGCTCCTTATCCGGTATCCATCCCATACTTTTTGCCCCTCTTCTAGTGCTTCTCTAGTATTCAGCCACACAGGAAGTCACTTCCACTTGCCAAAATAGCAGAAAACTAAGAAGAAAGGTATTTGTACTACATTAGCAAATGTAAACAACTTGCTACATGATCAGACAGGCATCTGAGTTGATGAAATAGAGGAGAGAACTGGGGAGAGAGACCTCCATGACTTTTTCCAGATGTGAGCTGTTAATTTGGTTCAGTCCTCTGCTTCCACTTTCTCCAGTAATAGCAGCTGTTAATTTGACGTGCAAGCTGCTAGTTACTACATGCCAGAAACCAAGGTAGTGACTCAGCAGGTTACAATGCTGCTCAAATCTTATGTGCTTGTCAGGACACTGATACATGATACGTGACAAAATAGCTCTTTGGCTGTTTACTGAAGAGGTTGTACAAGTAAAAGTGATGAAAGAACATACCTGAGTGAAAAATTACACCATATATTCACAAGTATTTCATTTAAAGATGCCAATAAAAGTTCAATTCTGATGATTAAACAAATATGAACAGAACTATCTTCTTCAGTTGATTAAAATATTGATTCATCAAAGCCAGATTTCCTGTAGGAAGGTACAATCTCAGTAAGGGTCACATTAAATAAATGAAATGTGTGTAACATAGTTGATGAATAACGTCTCATTACTTCTGATTAAATTCCAGTGTTTGGAAGAGCTATGATTTAAAAATTTTTAAGTCAAAGGAAAAAATTACCCAAAGTAACTTTTCCCCACACTGTATTTAAGACCATTTCTTAATTGCCCTTCTCCCCCATTTTAGGACAGGAAACCTTCTTCCATTCAGATCCAATTCTAAGATTGTTTTTAACTACACAAACACACATCTGCATACAGTGTAGATGTTACAAGAAGAATAAAGAACATGCCACATCTATAAATGTCATTGAATAGAGTCATTGAATCACAAAATCACAGAATGTTAAGGGTTGGAAGGGATCTTAAAGATCATCTAATCCTAACCCTCCCTTACATGTTCAGGGGCACCTCCCACTAGACCAGGTTGCTCAAGGCATTACCCAGCCTGGCCTCAAACACTTCCAGGGATGGGGCATCCACAACTCCCCTGAGCAACTTGTTCCATTATCTCACCACCCTCACAATAAAGAATTTCCTCCTAATACCCAATCTAAATTCCCCCTCTTTCAGTGTGTACCCATTCTTCCTTGTCCTGTCCCTCCAGTTCCTGTCAGAGTCCCT
>VZRO01005065.1:899984-912527 GCA_013397915.1 Daphoenositta chrysoptera
CTCCTGCCGTGTTATCCCGCTCCCGCCGTGTCATCCCGCTCCCGCCCTGTCATCCCGCTCCCGCCCCGCCATCCCGCTCCCGCCCCGCCATCCCGCTCCGTTCGCTTGATCCCGCTCCCGCGTTCCGGCCGGTCCCATTCCCGTGGCCGTGCCCCGTGGCCCACAGCCGGCGCTGGGGCCGGGCGAGGCCGAGCGCCCTTCTGTTTGGGACTGCAGGTCACTGTCCTCGCTGGTCACAGTGACGGCCCCTCAGTGAGGCCGCCTTCTCATCGCACGCCGCTGTCCTGCCTTCTCTTGCCTGGCTGGTTTTTTCTCCGGTGGCTGACAAACACGGCCGGGCAGCGCCGGGCCGTGCTGCTGTGCCCTGGCTGTAGCCCCGCAGGAACATGGGGACATCGCTTTGGGCTGCTGGCAGCGTTTTTGATGTCTGTACTGACGTCATTATGAGGTGGTGTTTGAATACCGTCCACGAAGATGTTTTAAATATCTGTCTCAGCACTTTTTGCATAACCGCATCCTCTAATGAAGACTCCATACTTACCTTGGGCCCAAATGGGCAGGTCTGCAAAGGGTAGAAAGATGTATAAAGGGTGTTGGAGCCAGATTTAAGATTTGACGTGTTCTGCTCTAATGAAAGGGTGAAGATGAGCTATGGGTGACTGACTCTGGGGATGTCCGCCCAAGGTTTGAGGGCTGGATACATCCCTGGCACAGGAAAGGGCAGGAGAAGGCAGCAGAGGTGGCTGAGGCAGCATGGAAACAGCAGTTTGCCCTATGGATTATCCGATTTACATATGTGGTATACATTGCATGAGGTGAAGCACCCGTAGGAGCTGTGACACAAGCAAATTGTGTCTTAGAGACATGAATATGGATTAAAGTGTATGCCAGAAGAAATTTCATTCTAGCTTTGCGAGTTTTTAATGTCATTTGCAGCTGTTTATATCTAACCCACTATATTACAAAGATAAGAAATATCTTTTTCAAAGATGTTTTTTGGACCACGCCCTTCTCTCCTGCATGAAACACAGCAAGTTGCTCTTTCTGCCATTGTGGGCATGTAGATATCTTGAATTTGCTCAGCATTTTAGACCCGTCTGTATGGGCGTATACACACATGAGCAGCTAAGAGTCGCTTTTGCGTTTTCTTAATGCATGCAATTTAGTCTTACTATTGATTTTAGGTGAATACGTATCAAAAATGAGTAGCAACCCATTTCCCTCTGAATACAGGGAACATTATATGTGTTATCAATTGCAGTTAGGGAAGAAACAAGGAGCTTTTTTCTCTCCTATGAAAGCTTTGTTTCATGGGGTTTTGGTTTTATAAAGTATTATAAATACATCACATAATCCTAAATATATTAAACTATAGTTTTCCATAAAACATTTCTCATTCTGAAATGTCACTTTAAATCTTAGCTGAATAGATATTTGAAACAGTAGATTCAAGTATTTAGAGAAGTTTTTGATTATGGAATTTAGAAAATAGATACTGTGGATTTATTATTATATTAAACTTTTAAAGTAGATTTACTGCAGATGCATTAGAAATAACAAGACCTAAATGATTCCAGATTCCTAAATTTATCCCAAGACAAAGATCCTTCACATCTTTTAATTATATTTGCATTTATCTTAGCATTGAAGTCTTGAAGCAGTCTCTCACCTAAAATCTCCATACAGGCAACTATCAATAGAACATAAAGCTGTGTGAGTTGTACATTGTCATTATGTCCTTCTGTAAAGCATGGGATTTATTTTCTTCTAGTGCAAATGTTAAAGTAAATAGCATATCTGCATAGACAGTACTTTTCTGTTTCTTTCTTTTATTTTCGAATGCACAGAAATGCACAATTAACACTGATTTTGTAGAATCATAGAGTGGTTTGTGTTGGAAGGCCTCATCTGGTTCCGTCTCCCCTGCTGTGAGCAGGGACTCCCCCCACTAGACCGGGTTACTCAGAGCTCCATCCAGCCTGGCCTTGTCATTTCTCATTGTGTGTTGGTTGAAGAGATTATACGTTTGTTACCCCATTTTTGCCTCTTATTTGTTGTCTGGCAGAAACTTCATCTTTTTCTTTCTGTCCTCTTCAGAGGCTTTTGAAGATGGTATCAGGAAGAAATGGACCAGAATGAAATAGTACAGTGCTAGACACAAACAAGTTTTTGTAGCTCAAGCATGGTAATCCAGTGGCCTGCTGTGATGATACTCCTGAATTCTCTTGTCCACAGAGCACTGTGTTCATGAGGCAGCAGTTTCTGCTGATTACTAATTAATGGGTCACAATATATGAACATTTTTGAAGCACAGTGTACTTGAAGCTCCCTTTTAAACATAATTTCTATGAATTGGGTATTTTCACCAGGTGTTAACATACAGGGGACCCAGTTTAGTAAAATGTCTTATTCTTTTAACCAGGTGTAGTAGAAACACCAGAGGAGTAGCCATGAATGTCAGTTCAGGTTTTCAGCTGTATTAATTATACTACCAACTTTTCATTTGCTTTTCCTGCACTCACAGGAACGATTTTTTTTCCCATACCAAATGCTGGATTATGAGATTCACAGAACAAGTGGGTTATTACTTGCTAGTTGAAACTAAAGAAAGTAAGAGAAGTATTATTTTCCTTAGGTTATGGCAAGAAGTTATTCAAATAACATAAGTCATCACAAAAGCTAACCTAGAATGAACATGCTGCCTACAAGATAGTTCATGCAGTCCATCTGACTTATGTAGATGTAGAACAGTGTGATTTTAGGACACTTTTTAATCTTTGTAACACATTTTTGTTTTTGCCCAAAACACTATTCGACAGCACATAGAAGATAAAGTTTTAGAGCTGCATATGAAACGTAAGAAAATTTGTAATAATAAAGGCACCAGGAGGCAGCTGGTTTGTAACCAAGTGAGTTGTTTTGCATGTGTGAACTCTGGAATGGTGGAGACATTAAAAAAGCTGTTTCTAAGTTTTGCACTAGAAGTTTACATAAGTAAACATAACACAGATGCAATGTAATTTGACAAGTTCAGTGCATATACTGGGAGCAAATATTCTCTGTGCTTTCAAAACTTTCGAAGTGTAGGCCATGCTGTAAAATTAGCAAGTAAGTAAGATTCAGAAGTAGAAGAAATCTGAGTTAATATGGAGAATAATAAGGCGAATACAGTTAACTAATAATCATAGTTCCTTTCTTGTAATCCTTAGATCAACATACAAATCCTTTCAATTTTTGATTTAAGAAAATAAAGGTTCTTACTATCTACAAAATTCTAGCCATTTTGAAAGATCTGTAGCTCTTGACAATGATTTCTCTTATGTTCTCTTCCATAAGGCCAAATAGCTTTCTTTTTTCCCCTGACCTTTTAGAAAACAGTATTTCCTTTACTCCAGCATGCCATTTGACTTATCCTGGGATTGGACTTTGGATGCAGAGAACAGAAAAAAACAGAGTCATGAGCCTTTCACTAAGCAATAAAGGTCGTTCCCCCTGGCTCAGTCTGTCATGTTTTCAAATCTGGCTTATGATTGTAAAATGTAAATGTTGAGGTGTGCCTTCTTTAAAATTAAAAAAAAAAAAAAAAAAAATAGATCTTTCAACTAGGTAAACAGGAAATGTAGAGAGCAAAAAAATGGTGATTAGAGATCTCAGGAATATTTCTTTGCAGTTTTAAACATTATTTTATGAAGGTGGCAAGCATAAATTAACAAAATACAGTTCTGAAATTAAGCTAGAAATTGACAGGGGATGTGGCACTGAGACAAGATCTCTCTCAAGCACAGATCTCCAATACACACCCATTGAAAAAAATCTGTGGGGAGTTCTTGTCATGCTAGAAGACAGATAAAGTACATAGAATCTTGTCATGGGGTAAACCATGTTGTATTTGCAACAGATGAAGATTCTTCGTGACCTTGGCAGATTCTGAAAATCCTTAAAATCCCAACAGACCAGACTCACACGTCAGGCTGCATGACAGCACGCTGCTGATGCATGAACTGGAGATGCCACAGTAGGGAATGAGAAAGCACTTGCTGAAAGAACAAGTCTGATGCTCGTCACATGAGACTTGACAGGTCTGCATTACAATGAAAGACAAGCAAACAGTTCTGTCAGGGATCTTTTTTTTCCTTCTGATTTTCGGAACAGAAGATACTGTTGGTCTATTCACTGTTAAACTTTACAACCACTAGAACTGTAACATAGGACTGAAATGCAGCTTTTCATCTGGTGGATAAAGGACCAGCATAAATCACAAGAGTTTAGCTGTTGATGTAAATGAGCATTGGGGTAATCTGTCTTTGCACTGTTGGTGCCATGGCTACTGGGTCACAGCACCACATACACCACCACATTTTGTACATCCTCATAGTCTACATGCAATGGTTTCATTGGTGTATAGAAATACATATATATTTTCACTCTCTATTACATAGCACCATGGTCTTGTCTGCAGTAAGGCCATGCAGGTCTGTGGAGATCAAACAGACATTTCACACTCCTCTCTTTGAAGGCATCTCCCTATGCTGTGTGTCCTGGGGCTGAAGAAGAAAAACATCTAACTCTTGACTCACCACCACTGAATCTGAGCACTCACACCATTGTGCTTCTGCATGTCCAGTGACCTGTCCAGGCAAGGGTGAAAATGCCACCTGGAGCTGAAGGCAGCAGTAAAATGTCGTCTGGCACAGATTTTGGTACTGACTGTAACTTCAAAAAATTTTTAAATGTCTGCTCAGCTGTTTCCTGGAGAAGGGCCTGTAACAGCTCCAACCCACGACATTGCCTTACACTTAGAATCTGCAAGCCATTCAAGAGGAGTTCAAAGTGATGTATTTTCATCATGATGGGAAGATCATGATTAAAGATTATAGAAATTATGGAACTAAAATCCATTCATAGAATTGTGCATATACATGTAGAGATATTTACTAGCAGGGCAGGCATACTCAAATTTAAAAATGCATTTAAATTGCATATCAAATGTATTGCTTTTGTACTGCTTTTGCAACAAGACTTCTATTCATGGTGAAATGTCATCACCATAAACTTTCTGTATGTTAGAAGCATGGTTCTGCTATTGTGCATGCATTTCTATACCATTATTCACATAATCTGGCGTAGACTAGAGGAAGTTCTGATGGCAGAAAAGATTACACATTAATTTCTATAAAGCAGAGAAATACTTCAGCATGGCCAACAAAATTGTTTTGTCAGGTCTGTGATATTCCACATCACAAATGTGGATGGTCACTGGATGACACTGAAGGCTCAGTGCTGACAACAGCTCAGATAAATCAGATGACCTAGAGAGAGGGGTTCTGGGACTACTGTTCTGGTAGGAATTTTCACACAGTTTTTCCTGTCAAATAATTTCTGCACTGCCAAAAGGGTTGTTAAAACAACATAGCAGCAAATGCTGTGTAATGAATTAATATGCTTAAGTTTCTACAGAATGGGGAAGGGAAGCAGCAGCCATAAACAATGGGGTTTAGGCTCTCAAACCAAGCAGTCTGAATTTTTTTCTGCTCTTGATGAGAGGCAAGTTGGTTATAGAAAGAATCTGACCAGTTTTCTCAGATATACACACAGTCAGTGAGATGTGTGGATGCTGTGTTGATTCATTTTGCATCTGACTTGTCTGTCTCCCCTCAGTATGGTGTTAGCATATAAAGCTTCCAGTAATTAGTGGAAATGACAGATATTGCTATAGTTCATTAATTCTTCTGCAGTTCACTAGATTTTATTTTGAAAGTTTCTGCCATAGTAACTATAGACTGTAGTAAAAAAAAAGGTGAAAAGAAGAAATAGTTGAAAGAACCCCATATAGTCAGCTTGTATATTTTTCAGCCAGAAATTTAAAAATGAATGAGGAAACAAATATATTCTCATCTAGTTCTAATATAATTTACTTTTTCTTGCTTTTTCTCCTCTGATAAGCATTTCAAGACAGAAACACAGTTGCTGCTATTGATATCATGGTGATTTTATCAAGTACTTCCCATGAATACTCTGCAGCTGTGTTAGAAGAGGCTGTTGTGGCAGGAAACAACCTAATAGCTATTTTTGGGTCCCTTAGCTACACATGACTCAGGAAGAAAAAGAATCATTGCTTGATTTTCTATTCTGCATAGGTACTTAAAGCACCAATCATCAGACCTGCTCAGACATCAGTCCTATTTCATCAGGGAAATGAAAAATAAGCCTCTGGAAGTCAAATATGAGGATGTAATTCTGTGAGATGCTGATCCCCTGTAGATCTCATTAGCTTTCAGTTTGAGGCATCCACTTTCTCTCGGATCTGAAAACTTGGGATGAAAATCAAAACCAAGGAAGGAGCTCCGACTCGGCCTTAAATGTCAGATCAACTTCATAATCATTCAGAATCTTTAAAAGCAGCTAATAATTTGTTCACCCGAGTAGAGATGTTGAGTGGTTGGCTGATTAATGACATGATTAATGACATGATTAATGACATATTGTCTACCTGCATTTTGCTCCTTATTTCCAAGCTAAATGCTTTCACAGTTCCCTGTCTTCCTTGTTATACATGTAGTACATTATCATGCTAGGGAGCTGGCAGTAGCCTCTAGCATTAGGTCACCATTATTTCCATTAAAGGGGAGCATTTCCATTGTTTCAGAGAAATCACCACATTCTGTCTCTAATATCTGCAACTGCCTCTTAATCCATTTGGTATGTTCATATTTCGGATGTCTGTTTCCTTCTCTTGCTTTTACTTACAGCAAAATTGTACATGCCTCACCAAAACAACTGAACGTGAACATCTGAACCTAAGGGCAAGTTCAGCCAGAGTATCTTGGTTTAGCTCACTGTGCCTGGCAATCCTATGGGCATGCTCATTTGACATGCAGGGCTGAGGGTGCAGAGGAATTAATCAGGAAGGGAATTAATCAGTCTGTTTGCATAGTCTGTCCCAAGTGCTCTGCAACTTGCAAATTGTGCAGCAAATGAGAGCATAAAGGCAGGTAGATAAAGACGGGGTGTGTTGGATTGATGTTTTGCAAATGAACCCAGTTCTGTCATCATGACTTCTGCATAAGGTACTGAGAAAAATTCTGGCAGCTGGCCATAGAGTGCGCAGTTAGATATTCTGTGCAGAAACCATTGTGTCATTTTAAGACATTTCACGGAGCAGGCCAGTTTCCAACCAGAGTCAATTTTTGGTCACAAGTAATTTCATTAGCTGTTGTCTGCAGTAGCATTTTCTAGCAAGGAGGAGTAACAGACACTCCTCAGGGAAGGATCCCTTATCCTGCCATGATTCAGTGAAACTCTCAGAACAGCCAGGTTCCATGTTTCTCATTTTCAACATGCCTAATTGGAGTCTAATCTGCATACATTCTCACAAGTGCAATCAAAATGCCAAGCTGCTTGTTTTGAAAGTGTGAGTGTGGTCAGAAATTAGCTTGAAAGTAGATTTGGATTCTGCCTTTTCCACTGACTCATTGTTGGCTTAAGAAAGTCCCTTTGTTTCTTCTTTTCTAAATTAAGATAATATTGTTATCTCATCATAGTTGCTGCTGTGATTAGAGTGTTAGGAACAGAAAGAAACAAAAGTTGGAAGAAAAAATATGAGAAAATTATTTAGAGAATGTTCTTTGAAAATTGTGCATAATATGATCCATCAAAAATGACATACTTACAAATAAGTACAGAAACAATAAGTGAACAATTATTCTTAAAGAACCATGTGTCTATATATTTGCTGAAGAAGAGAAATTAACTATTCAGTTGGAACTCTATTCTATGAGAATCTTCTTCCTATATTTCTGGTAACTGTAATGAAATGCAGAGGAATGAGAATTAATGCTGTGCTGGCAATAAATTTTAATCTTGCTTTGGATTTACTAGCATTTACCGGTACCGCTTTTCAGATAGGATTTTGCCTATTCAAATAAATACAAGTAAAAAATATACTTCAAGAAAATTCAAGATTCTAAAGATTATATTTTTATTTACTATTTATTTTATTTATTTATTTTTATTTATTTTATTTTATTTATTTTATTTACTATTTATCAAAGTCTTGCTAGTTGCTTTACACAGCAGAAGGAAAACAAGAGTCTCTATTGCATACACAGTTCAAAACTTATCTACTGAGATATTCCGGTTAGGTTTCAACAGAGCCTGATGATTTGTGTTCACAATTTCTTCTAACTTATGAACCACTCTTTATGTTCTTGGTTTAGGTAGACTTGGAAGGAAGGATTTACTTTAGGCAGTACCTGCTTCCTCAGATTTTAGTACAGTATTATTCTCATCTGGTTAGAAACACAAAACAAGTTCATATGGCTCTAGTTTCAAGAATATGAATACAGATTTGTGCCTGATAATCTAATTTGCCACTAGGATTGCCTTCATAATTACTCACCCATCAGCCTCATAAAGCAAAAACATAAGGAATGTAGTAATGTCAACTTTTTGTATTCATCCAGGGTACCAGATCATTCCAACCCTATGACAACTGCTTAAATATATGAAAAGTTCAGTCAACAATAGTAATGAACACTCTGGTTACGGACACATATGGAAAACATTACATCAAGAGCTCTACTGTTCAAATCTGTATTTTTAGGGTGGTCAGAGCCATAGCATTAGACATCAGTAAAGAGGCAGGAAAAATGTGTTCATGGGACAAACACATACTTTCCTGAACTGGTCTTTTGCCACCATTCCTCTGAGCTCTAATAGCTTGAAAGAAGACAGTGCAAAGACTTCCTCTGAGCAGAACTGGAGAAAGAAGTAATCTGTAAGACCCAGATGGCCTTTATTTTTTACCTAAAGAAGTACGACAAAAAAGCCATATATTTTATATTTTGTTTTAAAGGTCTAGTATCAAAAAGCTTGGAGTGTAACTAAGCAGAAAACTTGTTTTCCATGTATTTTTGAACCTTTCAATTTCATTTCTACTGGAAATAATGAGAAGGCTGAACCTATTTTTCTGCCTGAGACCTACATCCATGTGTATTCTATCATGGGTGCTTAATGTTTTTGCAGCTTGTGCTTCTCAAATGGGAATAGTTTCACTGCGTGAACAGTATGTTTTACACAGGGAACAAACATAACGTTGCCTTCTAAAAGCAATGCATCAGGTAATGAAGATTAGAGCCGAAAGGAGCTTCAATTATACAGAGGAAAAACAGGTGTATCAATCAATACTCTGCATGGAGGTAGCAGCTCTTGAGTTAGCCATGCCAAACAGCATTCAAGAAGCTGGCTTTTCTGACTTTAGAGTCAAGATTTATCACAGAACTGGCACCAGCTCGTATTCTTCAGTAGAAAGTAGCTATGTAGTCTATTTGACTTGCAGCAACAATATTTACCAAAAGAGAGGGTGGCCATAGCAGCCAAGAAAGTTATCTGAGCTGCCTCCACAGCTCAGGAAAGTACACTAGTGCAGTGCCCAGGCTCTGAATAACAATGAGAATGAGAAACACAGACTTCAACAACATGAGCAACTGAGGCACTGCAAATTCATGTACAAGTGGACATCCAGGGGAAACTGCTTTTCTGCAATGGCTTTAGGCAGAAATTGATTGTGTTTGCCTTTGTGTATGCAGGTGACAGATGGGGGAATAATACAGAAAAGAAAAGAAACTTTCTTGCCCAGAGACTGGTGAGCATTTTACACATATTGCCAGGAGAGAGAAGAGCTCTTACAAACTTTTCATGACCCCAGGATTATTCCTTAAAATAATCGTTAATGCTTTCTGGAAAAAAAACCAAAAAAACAGTTGATGCTGAGAACAAACATAGTTTGTAAGTGCCACACATCATAAGCAAAACCACGTCAGGTTCAAATCCAAATACTTACACTAGTGTCCTATGCTTCAAAACACTTTCCTAAAAGAGAGCAAATCTAGTCACCCAGCATATGCTTTTCTTTGCTCCTGCAAAGCTACTTCAGACTACTTCAGCTACCCGAAGTAGCCTGCTTTCCCAAAGCCCCTGGCTCTGCACTCCAGGGTTTTAACATGTAGTCTATACCAACATTACAGGCCCTAGGCACTGTAGGCAATCTTGTTGAGTGTGTTTAGCAATAAAGGATGCTTAGTGCTGGAGCACAACTGGCAAAGGAAGAATGAGTGACTACTGTCCTTCAGCAGCTTTGACCTAACAGGTGTTAAACTCCAGCCATGGTCTCTAAGCTCTTGTCATGAATCTCCCAGTTCATCTCTCCCTGATAATCACCTTCAGTCATTCCTTGGTAAAAGCAATGAGTACAGTTAGAATTAAGCTCTAAAGGCATATTCAAATATGGGAGATTTTTCTCTGTGCTAACCCGAATTGCATATAGACCACACATACATTGTTTTGAACAGACACAGTAGAGGTTTTAAATTATATTCATATTTCATGTCTGACTATTGAAGTTATCAGTTTAAGTGACAGATGACAAAGTTGGTAGCTCTATGTTATTCAATACTTGTAGCTGTGCTGTATTTATGCTGCAGTAGGTTGTAGTATCTGTGCTAAAATCAAAAGTAGAAAAGGTGATTCATAACATTTAACTGTTTAGTTAATTTTCCTATATGATATAGGTATAGGTATATTGTACATCTATTACAATCTCAACTGCTAGAAGACAAGAAGATTAAACTATTGAGAACTTCAAAAATCTTCGCTTGCACACACAAGAAACAACCATAAAAGAAGCCTGTTTTAAGGTAATAAATTAGTGTTTACACTAGATTAGTAAAATATTGATTACTATTAGCATAACGCCAGCAATATATTTCAAAATATATATGTAGATGTCGCACAATTCTTTTCAGTAATTTTTGATAAAACAAAGACAATACCATTGACTATGTATCATTTAAAATTACTTCACTTACAAGACAGTCCAACTGGGTACACAAATAAAGTCTGTGTTTCCTTTCTTTTAGAATTACTTTGACTAAGGTTATAATTGATGATGAAGGTTATAGATGACTAAGGAAAAGGGGTGCTTATTTTGGGTCAGAGCCAAACCATTACATTATAATAAACATGTGAGTGGTATCAGTATCTTTTTTTCACATAAAATCTAGTTGTTTTGAGGAAAGAGAGAATGGAGATTATTTAAGCCTAATGGATCATGGATCGGCAGGAAAATTCAGTTTCTTTAGGATAGTTTAAAACACAGTCTTTATCCTCCATGTTCCCTTCTTGCCCGCTTTTTCCCAAAACTCTGGTGAAGGCTGATGTCACATCTGAACTGGCTAATATCATGATACAGCTCTTTCAGATTGCTCTCAGATTCTTCTTACTCCTTTTCCTCTACCATCTCTTTCTGCATTTCCTAATAGAAAACATTCATGTTTACTTTCAGATGGATGCTGGAAAACCTCTCAAGTCCCTTCTCAATGACTGTCTCTGAGGAAATCATGTCAGCAGCATAGATCCCCTGTACAAAAAAAAAAAAAAGGAATTGAACAGTGCTGGATCACATGTGCTGCTTCTTTAAATGTTCTCACTCAGCAGGAAATGAAAACATATTTTAATATTAGTATTCTTGAACACTATGAGATATTTTTCTGTATATGCATTACCTCAATTGTCAGCAAATTAGCAAGCAAGGTCATTAATACATACACCTATGATTCACCCCAGGCAATCAGAATTGGCTTCTCATATGTATTTATGTCAAGCAAATATATTTATCTGTTCTGGGCCTTGGATGGCTGCAACTAAACCTCTAATGCTGTATCTCCTTTAGCAGACTCTCTCATAACTGACAAAGGGAAATTAGTTGGAGCAGTGAACAAGAAAATATTAAGCAGTCAAAGTAAGCTCTTGCCTTGTGTTAACAGATATAAATTATGCCACTACAAAATGTCTTCTGCTGAAGATTTCTCCTCCAGAAACTGAGATAATTGGAGGAAAATATCCATGAGCATTTTAATCTTATTATCCTTCAATGATGACCTTTTCCAATTTCTTCTTTCTAGGATCCTGAATTTGGTGCTCAAGTACTGTATGACACTGATTTTCAGAACCCAATTTGACAACTTGCTTTGTTTGCACATTTTCATCCAAGGAATCTTGCCTGTATAAACTGAGTGAATGCTCAGTTTAGATAGGCCAAACTATATTGGCTTGGCTATCTAGTGATGAAACAGTGGAACAGGTTGCCCAGAGAGCTGGTGGATGTCTCATAGAATCACAGAATAAGCTGACTTGGAAGGGACCCACAAGTATCATTGAGTCCAATCCTGGCCCTGCACAGGACACCCCAAGAGTCACACCATCTGCCTGAGAGCATTGTCCAAATGCTTCTTGAACTCTCTCAGGCTTGGTGCTGTGACCACTTCCCTGGGGACCCTGTTCCAGTGCCCAGCCACCCTCTGGGTGAAGAACCTTTTCCTAATATCCAGCCCAAACCTCCCCTGACACAGCTTCAGGCCATTCGCTCAGGTCCTGTCACTGGTCACCACAGAGGAGAGATCAGTGTCTGCTGTCCTTCTTGGTATTCTCTAACAGTTTAATGTCCTTCTTATACTGTGGCACCCAAAACTGCCCCAAGCACTCAAG
>VZRO01005065.1:912657-946635 GCA_013397915.1 Daphoenositta chrysoptera
TCTAGGTGGGTTACCTTGGAAGAGTAAAGGAAATCAGATTTGATAAGCAGACTCTCCCTCTCATTAATCTGTGCTGGCTGTGACCAATGACTGCTTTGTCTTTCAAGTGTTTTTCAATACCTCCCAGGATAATCTTTTCCATGAATTTACAGGGCACTGAAAAGGGACTGACAGAACTATGTTTTCCAGGGCTGTCCTTCTTGCCCTTCTGGAAAATCAGGAGAGTGTTTGCCAGCTTCCAGTCAGTTGGGACATCTGAGGATTCCCAAGACTGCTCAAAAGTCATCAAGAGAGGTTTAGCAATGACATCAGCTAGATCTTCGAGGATTCATGGATGAATCCCATCAGGCCCCATAGATTTATAAGGATCCAGCCAGAGCAGTAGATCTTGCACAATTTCAGGGTCACAGTCATGGTCCTCCAGTTCAGGGCACTAAGACCCCCTTTCTTCTTCACCCATGGATAAGACAAAGAATGTGTCAAACACCTCTGCCTTATCCATGCCCCTGTTTCTGAGGTGAACCTCCTCATCCTGTAACTATTTTTACACCGCGTTTTGCCATTCAACTCCAGCTGAGCTTTGGCTGCATGAATTTTTTCCCTACAGTGGCAAACAGAATCTCTGTATTCTTCCTATGTCACCTGACCTTGCTTCCACTGGGCAGACACCTTCCTTGGTTGCCTTATTTCCAAGAGAAGATTCCTGCTCAGCCAAGCTGGCCTTCCGCCTCTCCTGCTTGACTTCCAGCATTTGGGAATTTCCTGCTCCTGTGCCCTAAGGAGGTGATATTTAAAAAGTGATCAGCACTGACAGACCCCAGCACCTGCAGAGACTTCTTCCCAGGAGGACTTTACTTATGAATTCCCAGAGCAGCCTGAAGTCTGCTCTCCTCACGTCCAGAGTTGAGGTTTTGCTGGCACTTTTCCTCCTGTCAACAGAGATTTTAAACTCAATCTCTTTGTGGTTGCTGTGGCCAAGGTGGCCCCTAAGTCCACTTTTTTCACAAGATTCACCCTGTTGGCAAGCAGCAGATCAAGGACAGCGTCTTTCTGAGTTGGCTCCCTTAGGACCTGTTCCATAAATAAAGTTGTCATCCAGATTTTTAAAACTTTTTGGGTCAGGTTGTACCAGCTGTGTGATACTCCCAGTTGATTTCTGCCAAGCTGAATTCCCCCAAAAGGACAAGGGCCTTTAGCATGGAAGCATCTCTTATTTCCTCAAAGAATAATTCATCCGTTCCATTGTCCTGGCCAGGAGGTCTATAGAAGACTCCCATGATGACCTCCATATTACTTGTTTGCCCCTTAATTGCTACCCAGAGGCTCTCAACTGTGCCGTTGCTCCCTGTGAGCTCCATACATTCCAGCCTTCCATCAGATACAGTGCCACCCCTGTGCCTCTTCTGCCCTGCCTATCTCTCCTGAAGAGCCAGTAGCCATCCAACAGGGCACTCCAGTCACAGGACTCATCCCACCAGATTTCACTTATGTCAAATCCCTGCAACTCGGCCAAAGCCTCAAGCTCCTGTCTTTTTTCCTCTCCTGCATGCATTGGTGTAGAAACATTTCCACATGTGGTACTTTGTAGCCAAAACATGGTGAAGCAAATTGAGGGTTCCCATTAGTGCTCATTTCCTCAAGGTTTGGCACACCATCCCATTGCTCATCACTGGCAAGCCTAGTTTTGTCCCTTTACCCCTTCCAAGCTAGTTTAGAGCTCTGTCAATGAGCCCCTCTAGCTCTTGGGCTAGTGTCACATATTTAAATGAAGACATGACTTTCCACTCTTTGGTCTAAGCTATCTTGGACATTAAAAATAATTTGCACTGCTTCCTCATGCTACTTGATCCTTCTTTGGTCAGAGACTCTTCCAGGTTAAAAATACTTTTTGGACTAAATTTGTCAGAATCTTAACCATCAGTGTCAATGGCTGTGAAGATGCTTTTAGTGTAATTGGTCCCTTGACTTTTCATATGCCTCAGTTCCCTTGGTTTGCTTGTTATGCAGAGATTATTCCCTCAATGTGCCGGTTTGGCCAAAATTTAAAGGAGAATATCCTCCGAGGGAAAGGCAGGACACCACCACCCCTTCCCCCACCACCAGGTTCGGGAAAAAAAAATTCCTCGAAGGAAAGTGAAAGAGATAAAAACTATTTATTTAACAAAACACACAAAGAAAAGGATAATAATGCTAAATAATAAAATCCCTCGCTGTGGAGGGAAACCTGGGAAGATTTTCAGAGTCCGTCTCTGGGTGTGGCCTCTCTCCTCCTGAGAGCTGGTTCGGTGGGCCCCCCCCTTCCAGGGGCCTCGGGGGGAAAATTCTCCCCTGATGCGCTCCGGTGTTGTTAAATAGTCCCGAGAAGAAGAAGAGGTAAAAAAAAAAACCCAAAAAGTCCCAAGAAAATTCTCTGTGGAGAGAAAGAGCCGAGAACTGGCTGGAAAGCAAGGCCGCCTCTGCCACACTCCCTGCCGCCGAGCCCAGAGCAGAGAGCTGTGTGTGTCCTTGAGCAATTGTTTTGAAAAGTTCACTCAGTTTTTCTTTCGCACCCAGGCTTAAAGGCACAGGATTCATCTTCTGGGCATAGGGGGGTGATAGGGGATACACATCATAAAGTCACTCCAAGACACTCAACAAGGTGAGTTAAAAAGCATATGGCATTCTGCTTTTGAACTAGTTCAAGAATTACTTCAGATAGGCAGCTGAATTAAGTTCAGGTCCATAAAAGTCAATAGTTTTGCCACTAGTTTCCACAAGCTCATCCTGTCTTTGCTACTGAACAACGTCTTTTGAAATGGACTCAGGACTTATTTTCTTTTACTTCTAATCAGCATTGCGGAATAATTTTACAGAATTCATGTTGTTCATATTGTTTGCCCTTTGAAACCACGGAGATCTGTTTCACAAGGGATTCATACCTGACTCATTCTGTGGCTTTATATGAGTTAGAGTCTGCATAGAAATCCCCAAATGCACCGAAAGGAAAATAAACACTTCCCACAGCTTCCCATTAGATTTGACTCAATTGCAATATCTAACTTGTTTATATTCTTTCAAATAAAACACTTGCTAAACCAAAGCCTAATTTCCAACACAATTTTAATGTATCTGCTAGCATTCACTGCGTTTTAGCTACACAACCAGTGTTTTTATCTTGAAAATATACCCTCAAAATACTCAGGTCTTATGGCAATTAAGATCATCAATACTACTACTTGAACCCTCTGTTGCCATATGTTACTCTCAAATAGTCACT
This sequence comes from Daphoenositta chrysoptera, assembly GCA_013397915.1. Lineage (NCBI taxonomy): Eukaryota > Metazoa > Chordata > Aves > Passeriformes > Daphoenositta > Daphoenositta chrysoptera. The sequence continues at coordinate 915,914 of VZRO01005065.1, forward strand.
CTCTTCTTCCGAATATTCCCCAGTATTTACTTTAGACGATTTTCCAATATTCATATCCAGAGTTCTTTGTTATGAGTTTATAAAAAGATTAATATTAGTACTGTGACACCACATCACATTTTAAATACACACCGAGACAGCTTTTTAACTTTCCTACTACAGTTTCTTCCAAATTTGGTGATGAAAAGGCCTAAGTAGAAACTCTTCCTCCATCCCACACTATGCAAATCAGAGGGAGTGGACATCTGTGCCACTTGCATCTCTGAACTCTTTGACATGTCAACATTTCTCCTGAAGTTCTTATTCATAGATGTTCCACATAATTTTCAAAAGATCATTAAATTCAGATCCTGTGGAATTTTAAGAGTCAGGAGCTCTTGGCTCTGTGTGCATGTCTATGCCCTGTGACCAATTTGGCAGTTTCTCAGCTCTCCTTTCCAATAACTGTGTTGCTGTAGCAAAACGGTGTTGCCCTGTCTCCTGCAGTTTTCTATGTGTTCATTCTTTGATAAAGGTTCTCACACCCTTTCTGTAAACATAGCAATGTTTTAGTTAACTGTAACCTTGTTTACATTTCTTCTCCTGGGTGGAGCATGTTTGATGGACTGTTCTGTTAACTAATGAAAATGGAGGAGGTGGTAACCTCCTCCTCCAATCCATGGTTATTCCTAGAAACATATAAATATGAAAAGAATATACAGCCAGGCCCTCTTTTCCTTCTGGCCTGTGACCTGTAAAGAACTCAGATTCAGAGTGCTTCTTTGTGGCCTAGAGCAACAACTGGAGACAGGGCAACAAAATGGGATCAAGAAAAGAACCTCAACACAGAGATTTGATGTTCATGGCAAATCAATGGCATTAAACTCCAAACTGGGAAAATAAATTAACATATCAGCCAAGGCTATATTGGTGGGGTTTCTGCTTTTCTTCATATATTTTAACTGTCTAGTTTAGCAGCAACCTAATACCCAAGTACCTTTTGCTATTTCTCCTCTTTGCAGGTGGTGTGATTTCTCCTTTGCAAGTAATTACTGTTCTAGTGAATCTTGGTTAGGAGATTGATTTTTCACAAATATATTAGCAAATGTTTTCTGGGTTTTTTAATTTCTTACTGGAAGTTAAATGTACACAGGGAGTTTTGCCAGTACAGTACTTGCTAAAAGATTACTCCATCTTCTGGATCAATCACTAACAAAGAACTAAAATTTGGCTTGGCATAACAGTCTTTTGGAAGATAATGTTTTCCACACACCCACGTATGCACATAGTCTCTCATCCAGGCAGTTCCTTCTCCCATCACTATCATTTCCTTACAGATATGAAGACAATTAATTTTCATTAAACACTGCTCTTTCCTGAGGTGTTTTAAATTAAATTTTCTTTTAAGTTTTTGTAAAGCACTGAATCAAATCACTAGTTAAATCCAGATTGCACTGACTGCTGTCCCTCCTTTCATTTCTCAGGGTTGACCACATTCATCCAGTATCTTCATGTATTCTTTACACACTCATTCTTCATACACTGATACCAGGGGTTTTTTTTAGGTCTGTTAACTTTGACAAATTTAGTCTTCCTACTGTCTTTTGTGCCTTAAGGGAAGGTAAGTACACCTTTTATTAAACTTTTTTTCATCTTAATTTCCTTATCACAATTAATTTAATAACTTTAAAAATTACAATCTTGCCTAGTCTATGCTATCTTTATTCCTTTTCAGTTATTGACTTATTTTCTTAATTTAAACACTGATTCTTGTCCTTGCAGCTTGACCTTCTATACAAACAGTTCTCAGCTCTCCATACTTATTGCTTTCTTCCCTTGATTTTTTTTTCTTTGACCACGGACCCTGACACAACTTCAATTCCCTCCAGGCTGAGCTTCAGATCTGAGTCTTTGTTTCTGCCCCTCCTTCATGCCCTTTGTAGGCCTCTCAGGCTTCTGGGCCTGTGTCTGAATTAGCCACAGTATCCAAAGGTGTATAACACAGCAAAACTTTTGAATTATTCCTCACAGCAAGAAAATCCGGGAAATCAATTACAAAGAAACAGGCAAAATAATATGCACACCATTTTCTCGGAAACACTCAGCCAAAATAGCTCAATACAACCATTATGTGACAGGACATAATTCACATTTTAGCTCAAAATATACTTACCAGGAAAACACTTAGTGCATGTTTTTCAACCTGAAGTGTATCTCAACTACTTCTCAGAAAAGAGAGTCTCTTTAAATAAGCTTAATTAACAGCAGATTTTAACTCCCTGTAAGGCAGTTTGACCATCCATTAAACAATGCTGAAGTGGTCTGAAACATAAAAAATTTGAAAGGTAAAGATGATCAGCTCTATCCATATTGATAATCCCTTTATTTTTTTTTACTTACACTGATCAAGAATTTCTAATTTAAGACAAGGAATTTGCTCACAACAGAAAATCATAAGCCCTTCAGAATCTATCATTTTAGCAAACCAAAATGCTTAGACAATTAAAAGATAGGCTAAAAAGATTCTTATATTCATTTGATCATAAAGAATTTAAACCTAACTCATTTCATACAATTTTTCAGAGCAGTGCCTGGTTTTGTTTTCCAGCTTGCTTCCTGGCAACAACAAACACACCTTCATTTACTTAATAGCTATTGTTGATCATTAGGAACTTTGCACAATGGTTAGGGATTTGGTGTTTTTTTGTAACTGTTCATTAAATATGTTGCTTAAAAGACTGTTCAATTAAATGATAGCTTTATCAACAAAAAGTAGGCACAATGTTATTGTTACTGAATGCAATAATACAGTTGTGTATGAAGCCTTTCTCAGTAATTGTGAATTTATGTAAATGTGAGCCCTGGGGGAAAGAATATTAAGGAAAATTGCTTTTAAAAAAAATGCCTTAAATATCAGATGTCAACCTAAGTTGAAGAGTCTGACATGAGTTACCAAAGTTCAGTTTGAGCAGGTGCAGTAATTTGACGATATAAAAGACTGGGAGCTTGTAAATAAAAACCTTTCTATTCTTTCCTTCTTATCAAACATGGATTTCACAACAGGAAGCATGTTTTTTAAAGTGCAAGTTACTCAGAAAGGGTCTAGCAAAATTATGATAAAAGAGTAATCAATTTTTTGATCACACTCTTGATTTTTCCTCCTTTTTTAGTATTTCCTTTTCTTACAATAACAAAAAGAAAAAGAAAAATAATAAGGGAAGTTAAGCTATCCTCAGTGCTCCACAGCAAGTTCTGCAATTGCAGGAAATGGGACTGACAGCTTACTCTGGCACTGCCAGACACCCACATTTTAGGGCAGTTGTCAGCAGCTTCTAATTTTTGTGAAGTTCTGCTAAATTTTTCGGTTTCAGTGGGCAGAAAGTATCTCAAAATAATGTTACACTTCCCTCTTGAAATGTAATTAAAAATCTGGTGTCCTCCAGTAACACAGTGAGGTTGTCAAAACTGAATGTTATCTAATAACAGAGCTATCTGTTAAGTTTGTGAACAAAGAATCTGATCAGCAGCAGCACTGACTCCAGAGGACACCGTCTAGGTAACAAGAACTGAAGAGTGCTGTTTTTCTTTAAGTTACATCTAAGAGATCTAGGACTAGTTATACAAAAACAAAAACAAAAAAACAANAAAAAAAAAAAAAAAAAAAAAAAAAAAAAAAAAGAGTGTTCTCCAGCTGAACACTATCAGCTTTTTTTTTGGGGGGAAGTTTCTCAGGTTCATGTAATTTGACAAGAACTGTTGAAAACCAAGGAGAAAATTAATTATATTTTCTTCAGGGCAGACTGACTTGTGGGCAATAATTACCACATGGAAGCTTGTTAACTGACTGTTGCCTACATTTATCCTATGCAAAGAGAGTGGAAAATACACATGTAGTCTGAAACAGAGAAGATTATCGTAAATACAGCTGCACAAAGAGATTGAATTATATTGCATAAACAGCCTTAATTTTGCCATTTTGGGGTACATGACATGTATTATTAATAATGTTTTCTGGTAATCATCCCATGCAGTTTGGTATTGCAAATATTCCTAAATATATACATTTGTACAAACTGGTTTGGAAAAATAAAATTCATTTAAATATGGAATCTCCAAAAAGGCTTTTATTTACAGAGAGTGAATCTTGGTCTTTTCCTCTTGTCCACAATGATGACAATGTAACAACTATTTTGTGCAGTTGTTATAAAAGATACTGTCACCTCTGTTCTAGGAGATCTTGTCAGGCCAAGATCTGTATTTTTCCTAGTTCTTCTGCCCAACACTAACATGCGTCACCTCAACTTGTGTTGAAAAAGCAGAGTCCAAAGGAAAAAGGAAATTTGGCCAAGATGTCAAACACCCTTAAGCTGTGCTCGTTCTTCCATAGGCTGGACTTACCCAGAAACACTCAGGGCAGGGTTAAGGACCTAGATGGAAAGGGATGAAGAAAATTATCTCAGGTTTTCTTTCACAGCACCATGTCTGCCTGCAGTGGAAAATCACAGCAGAGGCAAGGCACAGATTGATTTTATAATGATACAGAAAGAATGAATAGTCCAGTCCATCACCTAGGGGCCTGAACTTTCATCAGGCCACATTGACTTGATTTTCCAGGAAAATGTCCTTCAGAAGGTCACAGCCTGATAAAGCAAAGAAAAAACACAAGAGCCGCCCCCACCTTCATTGAGGTATGAACCTCAGGAACTCTCTGGGGATCTGCTGACTCCCCTGCAGGCACTAATACTTCTCAGCTCATGACAAGTTTCACACACAGGTCATCCCACATCTGATCATTAAAGCTGATGTGCCACAGCTCCTGAGTGGCCAAGGGCTTTGTGCTGACTGGCACGGCTGAGGCAGAAGTGCTGGTAGTCCTTCAACTCTTTCATGCCCTCCCTTCTACTGTGCCCTGCCATGGTAATCTGGGAGAAAAACTGGAGAACAGCCCAAATATTTCTCCAGTATTTTCCCTCTTCTTTTGCAAATTCATATCTGCAAAGAGAAGCATAATAAAGTAAAGGGAAAAGATTAAGGTAGAACAGAATTGAATAAATGTACATTGCAGTGACATTAAAATACTGATAGATATCCTCCACCATGATTTTTCCTTGTACAATTAGGAAGTTTTACAGTACCAAAAGCCTCTTCTCTGCTTTTCTTTTCTCCCCACAGTTGTGCATTGTCACTGACACTGTGCTTTCTGTTCAGTCAGTGAGTATGTCTTGGCAAGTCATAGTCCATTTCGTGGCTTCTGTTTTCTTCTTATCACTCTGCAGAGGTAGTAAACATTTTATCTTCCTTGCTAATCAGCCAGCATCTGGTGTATCACATTAATAGCCTAGTACAAGAAAAGGCTCTCTTTAAAATACACTCTTTTGAAAAGTGTAAATAAGGAATATAGACTAATGAAAACCAGAAAGCTGGGCACATCACCATCACAAAACACTTTGTTTGTTATAAAGCTCTAAAGCTGGTAATCTCTAAGAGGCTCTCCACATTAATCACTCTGTTTACAGCTCACAGTCTGTACACTCTAGACAGGATCCTTAATTCATTACAACTTTTTAGAGTGTTACTGAATAATGTCTTCGTAGTCCTTCTGAAAATTAGTGTCCTTCTTTCAAACAAATTTGCTTTCTTTTGTGGTGGTGTTAGCGCAGTGAGAAATTACTTTATCGTTCATATGTTACAACATTCCAAATACAAATTAAAACATGTAGCTCTTCTGCTCCTTAGTGTTCATCTGAGTAGCTCAAGAACTCTTCTGATCTTAGCAGCCTTCCAAAGTTTTGCTAGGCCATTTCAAAGGGTTATTTTGATCCTGAGGAAGGTGTGAGATGTTTGAAAGAACTCCTTTGTCACTTAACTACAACTCTGAAATGTCATTAATTTTCCAATTGGGGTCCTATTATTTTAATTTTTGTGTGGCTATTATAACACCAAAGGCCACAGCAGTGATAACTAATTTCCATGGAGACAAACACATTTAAAAAACACCAGCAGGTGACAGCACCAGGTTTTTCTAATTGTCCTGTGTGGTGGTGTGAAAGAGGCAATGGGCCAGGCATCACTACTGAACTTCAGGAAGCAGATCTGCAGAATATATTAGACTTTTTACAAGGCAAGGGATCATTTTTCTTCTGGCAACCACTTTTCTTAATAAATCAGTATATCCCAAGCCGCCCTGCTTCCTGGACTTGAGAGCTGGACCAGCATCATATGCTAACAATACGAGTTATTATTTGAAAGACATCCAGAACAAAAAAACCCTGAATTCCTACTGGAGCTCTAACAAAGTAGTAGTGTAAATAACTGTAATTCACTGTGAATCCTTTTTCCCAGGAAGACATCAGAAAGAGCCATGAAATGACTCTTAGGCTTCCATCTAAGCACAAACAATAAATATTTGCAGGTCTGAGTCCCCCTTTGTGGCAGATCCAACCTAATTTACCTTGTCTGTTTGAACTGGGGAGGCACATACATACAGCAGTGTGGCCTACGTGTGCTGCTGATGCTTCTCCCACCTGGGTCCCAGGGTCCCCTTCTGCTTTTTAGACAAGGTGCCTTTGGCACTGGCACCAGAAACAGTATAAAAGATCAGCATCTGTATTTCAATTTAAGCAACTGAGAAAATTAGGTTAAGAGAAGAGAATAAGAAGATCTGTCTGAGTGAAGGGACTTTAATTTCAAGGGTGTTTTTCAAGTAACACACCAGCTGAGAAGAGGCCAAATCCTCTCAGAGGTACCTAATACTGACAGTCTGTATGTTGCTTCTCAGCTGGGTGGTTTATCATTTCCCCCCTAGCTGTACTAAATCTAACCAGAGGGATACTCTATGGTTCCTTGGCTCAGCCAGTCTCCTAGACGTGAAGGGCCTCTAGTGGCTGATGCTCTCATTATAGTAAAAATAACTCATAACTGAGGCTTTTGAGGAATTAAGACATCACGCATTTTTAAGTGATGCTTTGTCTGCCATCTTTTATGCAGTCTTAATAAATAAAGGTAAAAGGATACTGAACCATAGGATGCTGTTGCTATTCCACATGCCACAGAGCACTATGGAAGGTCAGAGACTGAGTCTTGCCATTTAAGGTCACCACAGTATTTTATACATATGTGTCTCCCTTATATATTTTCCAGTATCCCTAACATCCCTCAGTCACACAGTTAAAAGACCTTTCTTTTCAGAAATACAAAAAAAAAAAAAAAGAGGCTTTTTCTTTTAACAGTTGGCAGATTACTAATTGATTCAGCTTGTGAGAAAGAGGGTAAGAATGCTTTACATGCACTCTGCAGACATTGCTAAAAGACAGCTGATAGTAGCACATTATTTCAGTATAGCAGAAAAAGGCAAGATGTAAGAAATTTGAAGTCTGCTTCAAAATTGAAGAATGCTGAAGTCAGCAGGACTCGAACTGGAAATAATGCAAGATTAACAGAAAGAACAATTAAGCATTTAAGGAGATAACAAGATACAGAGAATGCTAAGTGGTGGAAAACAAGCATCAACACTGGTTGACTTTCCACATCAACCTAAACCCAGCAGGTCAAGCAAAAGTTTGTTAGGACTAAATGTATCATCACTAGGCAGAATTCTCTGATCTGTATTTCTAGGACAGAGGAGACTAGATTACCTCCTCTGGACTAAAAAATCATAGGAAAATGGCTAATATTGTCTGAGATGTGAGATCAGTATTAGGAAGTGAGGAAGAAAATGGGGAGAATTTGAAAACGCTGGTGACACAAAACAGATAAACCATCTATTTCAGAAAGGCTTCAGGAGGTGAATCGTCACTACTGGATGGCAGACACTGTTATATGAAGTGAAGGGCATTCACTTCACTTTGAGACAGCCCATAGGACTCATTATCCTGAGACACAAAAGTCAACAAATCTGATGTAAATATCTCGTAGGTCAAAGTGTAGAAATAGAACTCATCTCTTGCCATTATTATTGACATTAAGATAAGAGATATAAGCTCTACCTTTCACACATGATGATCTTACTTGACAGCTGCTCTGGGGCAGCCTTTGAAGAAATTACCCAAAAAGTGTATGAAGAAACCTTAAGCAATAACAAAACAGTAACTGGCTCTGAACCACTAGACACTTTCAGGGTAACCTTGTTTTAAATTTTCCTGCATTTGCAAAAGGCTTTTTAGTTGAAAGGTGGATTAGGTTTATATGTCCAGGTTTTGGTAGTGGGGAGCTACAGGGTGGCTTCTGTGAGAAGCTTCCTTCATGTCCCCCTGATTCAATGCCAGCTGGCTCCAGGACAGATGTGCCACTGGCCAAGGCTGGGCCCATCAGAAATGATGGTAATGCCCCTGTGATGACATATTTACGAAGAATTAAAAAAGATGTCACTGCACAGATTTAATTGTGGCCAGGGAGGAGCAGAGGATATGTGAGAGGAACAGCCCTGCAGACACCAAGGTTGGTGGAGAAAGAGGAACAGGAGTTGCTCCAGGCACCAGAGCCGAGGTTCCCCTGCAGCCTGTGGTGCAGATCGTGGTGAGGCAGCTCTGCCCCTGAGCCCATGGAGATCCACAGGGATGCAGAGATCCACCTGCAGCCCATGGAGCAGACCCACGCTGGAGCAGGTGGGTGCCTGGGGGGAGGCTGTGACCCCGTGGGAGGCCCGTGCTGGAGCAGGGTCCTGGCAGGGACGTGCAGACCCATGGAGAGGAGCCCGTGCTGGAGCAGGGTCCTGGCAGGGACGTGCAGAGCCATGGAGAGAGGAGCCCGTGCTGGAGCAGGGTCCTGGCAGGGACGTGCAGAGCCATGGAGAGAGGAGCCCGTGCTGGAGCAGGGTCCTGGCAGGGACGTGCAGAGCCATGGAGAGAGGAGCCCGTGCTGGAGCAGGGTCCTGGCAGGGACGTGCAGAGCCATGGAGAGAGGAGCCCGTGCTGGAGCAGGGTCCTGGCAGGGACGTGCAGAGCCATGGAGAGAGGAGCCCGTGCTGGAGCAGGGTCCTGGCAGGGACGTGCAGAGCCATGGAGAGAGGAGCCCGTGCTGGAGCAGGGTCCTGGCAGGGACGTGCAGAGCCATGGAGAGAGGAGCCCGTGCTGGAGCAGGGTCCTGGCAGGGACGTGCAGAGCCATGGAGAGAGGAGCCCGTGCTGGAGCAGGGTCCTGGCAGGGACGTGCAGAGCCATGGAGAGAGGAGCCCGTGCTGGAGCAGGGTCCTGGCAGGGACGTGCAGAGCCATGGAGAGAGGAGCCCGTGCTGGAGCAGGGTCCTGGCAGGGACGTGCAGAGCCATGGAGAGAGGAGCCCGTGCTGGAGCAGGGTCCTGGCAGGGACGTGCAGAGCCATGGAGAGAGGAGCCCATGCTGGAGCAGGATCCTGGTAGGACTTGTGGCCTTGTGGGGGACCCACACTGGGGCAGGCTGTGCCTGAAGGACTGCTCCCCGTGGAAGGGACCTACGTTGGAGCAGTTTGGGGAGGACTGTTGTCCATGGGAAGGACTCACACCGGAGAAGTTCATGTAGAACTGTCTCCCATGGGAGGGACACCATGTTGCAGCAGGGGAAGGACTCCTCTCCCTGAGTAGTGGCAGGAACAACATGTGATGAACTCACCATAAGCCCCATTCCCTGTCTCCCTCTGCCACTGGGTGGGAGTAGAGCTGGAAAGAAGGGAGGGGTGGGAGGAAGGTGTGTGTAAGGTCTTATTTTATTCTAATTATCCTGGTCCAATTTTGTTAGTAATAAATTACATTAATATCTCTAATTCTAGCTTGTTTTGCCGGTGACAGTACTTGGTGAGTGATCTCTCCCCAACCTTATCTCAACTGATGAACCCTTAGTTACATTTTCTCTCCCCTGTTCAGCTGCAGAGGGGAGTGATAGGCTTTGGTGGGTGCCTGGCATCCAGCCAGGGTGAACCCACTACAAAAGGTCAAGTTAATTTTAACCATTATTTCTTGTTTCTGATCAAATGTTTTGGTCATTCCAGTCCAGGACTGCTCTTCGCTTTTTAAAAAGAGAAATAATCCAGTTGAATGCAGTACCTGTTAACAAAAACCAACATAGGTTTTACAGATGAATAAGGTATTATGGAAGCCATGATGTGAAATCCTGACAGTTTCAGTAAAATTCTCTTATTAATAAATACAGGGTTTTTTCCCCCAAAAAGCACCATCAAAATGACATGATGGACTTATACATACATACATATTTAAATAAATTCTGGTTTTCTACTCTGGTAGCTCTGTTTGTTGTGACACTTTTGTCATTTCAGCATGGACATTTTTCTGGACTTTTTTCTGCATGTCTGCTGAATTAGCAGTGTCCTTTATGGAAACTAAATTACTAGCATGGCTCTTAGTAGGTATGACAGTAATTGTCAGACTATAGGGGATATAATAATCCTATACCCATTTCTGGGATTTTAAATAGCTAATGGTTGCTAAGTGCACTGTTACAGCAAGTCACTCTAGGTTTTCCTTGCAAATGCAAGGAAAATCATGTCCTGTAATAGTCTGTTTCCAGGGAAATTGATGTTGAATCTTTAAATTGATCCAGAGGGGTCCAGACAGCAAATACTGGCAGAGGTATAAAAAATTGTGTGAGGAGAGACAAAATAAAAATTTAGATTCATTTAACCAAGAAGACAGTGGAAGACAATACAATATTCTTAAAATATTTGAAAAGTAGTCAAATCAGAAATACCTCTCTGTACTCACCAGAAATGGGGTTGGGAACGATGCGTTTATACTGCAACAAACTTCTGACAACAAGAAGAGCTCTAATAAAAAGGCTAATGAAGCATTAGCAATATCTGTCTGTGAATAGGATGGACAGTAACCTGCAAAGAATAGTCTTGGTGTCATAGATTCCCTGCCTGATTGCAACAGATTCTAGCTCAGTGTTACCAACTACAGCTCTCCCATAAAGCACAAGTTTGAAATGCGCCCTACAGATGGCACCCTGGATGCATTCACATAAAAACATCACTATTTGCCTCTTTCAACCTTATTTTCACCCCGAGGAGCTATTTACAGCATTCCATACCCTAGACCATGGAAAGAGATGTCTGTATTTCTTCAAAGGGTGACTCGCCCATTGAGACTGGAAGGGAAGAGGTGCAGTGTTCAACTGGGATTGCCCTTGTCATGGAGTGAAGGTTGCTGTGAAAGAGCAGTCAGTCCCTGATCTTTAGGCTAAAATCCCCTTTTTTTGTGGTTTCCATGCTACACATACATTTTCTGGAACCAGAAAATGAAGCTATAGTGGATGTCTATTTAATTTGTCTCATATTAGTATATAAGGGGGAAAGAATATAAATTTATATTTGCTTTTGGTAGTCAGACTCTTTTTTTCTTAAATTTCCTTCCTAACCCCATTTTACTCTGTTGTTTTATTCTTTAGCATTATAACCTCCTGCTGAAATGAGATGCTTGCCTCAGTATTCTTTGCCTAAGATCTTAAAGCTTGGAAAACTCTCATTATTAAAGTGGGTCTTGATCACTGTCAAGGTTTTCAAAGCTTTAAAAAACTCACTCCATTCCTCCCTTACCCTAAAGGAAGGCACACACAAAAGGAACAATTGGAGCAACACAGCTGAAGTACATGATTCAAGATAGAGGTCAAACTGTACATCACATTTTGACATAGAATATGACCAGATCTGTCCTTGTCATAATTTTAAATCTGAGTCATTTTGTAACCTTATTCAAAATTGAGAAAAGCAAAATTGGGACTGTCTTCAAATGCTCTTTTGAAGTTTCTGTCCAACAAAAGCAAATAATACCTTTTTTTCCAATATTTCTTTGTGAATTTCCACAAGAAGAAGAGATTAAAGTCTTATTTATGTCTTTCAGCAGCAAACAAACATGTACCATCTGTAGATGTAAATGAAGGGAAGTCTGGGGAATATGCAAAGTTTAATTCAGGGTGAATTAATGGAAGCCCATTTTAATATCACTGGCTCTTCTCCATATGCCAAGCAAAACCAAAGAATGTAACTGGCAGAGTTATCCTGTCCACTATTCACAAAAGTGCTCCTGCAAGGGGTTGGAATATTTTCAAACATCAAACAATCCAAGAATCAGGGCAAAGGGCTCATGATCCGCACCAAACAGTTGTAGTTGTTATTCCAGCTCTGAGGCAACAAAAGCAAACATAAATCTGATGAGGAATCTGGGTCATTGCTGGGTTTAGTTAGAAAAAAAATTCCCAATGGAAATAAAAGACCTGAATATTTCATATACTCTAATTGTGTTTCATAGCTGCCAATGACTTCAAAGTAGTCAGAGGCTTGGAAGCTGCTTGTGAATAAACAACTTAGCCATTGCAAGCCACGGAGCTCTGCATCAGGAGTCCATCTTGTATCAGCAAATCCACCAATTCTTCTGGGCTGAGTTTCCCCTGCAGGGATCTTTTCCTTTCAAACAAATCTCAGACACAGATGTTGCAATTATTAGCAAATTTCTTTAAGGAGAAAATAAGAAAGTTTCTTCTTGAGAGCGGCAGATCAGCCTGCTAAGTGTACAGCCCAAGCACGTAATGTCAGAGAGGAAATTTCGTGTTTGCACCCAGGGTGTTTTAGGAGGAAGGGCAGGGACTGATAAACAGCCAATTCCTGCCATCAGAAAAGGGCTAACAATAGAGATACCACTGATGTTTGCACCTACATGATGTGGGGAGGCAGCTGAATCACCAGGCACTGTAAAAGATCAAGATTTCTTTTATAGACTGGCACTTGAAAATGCCTGTGAAAGGCTGGTATTTGGCAAGACCAGGGTGCTGAGAAATGTTAGAAACAGGAATAGGGAGGGAGCCGAGGCCCAGGAAAGTTCATGGTGTTCCTAAGAGACCTGTTGCTATTGAGGGGCTTCTCAAGTATCAAGTGTCACAATTCCTAAAAGAGGGAGATTTTCAGCATTTGAAAGGGTTACAGCAGCACATGTATTCTACACTTTAATTTTCCGATTAACCCTACATTTTGAAAAAGATTAGACTTCAAAACCTTCTAGCACATCTTTCCTGAGGATTTACCTATTTCTTTAATTAACACAAGTTTAAGTAAGGCACTTACCAATTCTGCTAAATGAAACCATGCACGACTAACATACACTGCATCTTCTGTAATGATCAGATAATAAAGCCTTCATTGCCTACCCAATTAAGACCATCCGGGTAGACTGGCTTTCCCAACCAGAGATTTCTGTGCTGGGATACCTTCTGTTCTGTATGTGGCAGGGGAGGGGGGGCATTTTGGGGACAAGCTTTCAACATCTCTTGATCTGGGACCTGTATGGTTATGCACTGTAGAAGTCTGGCAAAATACTGAACTAGCTAACAAAATAATGGCATCATAGTGAAAGTTAAATTTCCAGATTCATGTATTGGTTCCTTTTTCTTTTCCCTAATTTATTTATTGCATTCAGACAGCATACTTTGCTATGTACAAAGTTTGTTAGACAATCCCTTTTTCTTTCCTTCAGCCTTAGCTGCCCTGTTTTTGAAGTAAACATTGGCCTACCTTGTACAATTGGACCCTAAAGCTGAGCAAATTTCACCTATACAGGGCCAAAACACCAAAACATGATGTAGGTGTGGATCCAGTATGAAACAATGGATTATTTATATGTGACTTTTTCAGAGGTCAACTGGAAATAAGGCCTCAGACAAATGATGCCTGGTATGAAAGCTGCTACTCAAACCACTTCTGTCCTGAAGATTAGGTAACTGCCTTAAATGGCACCAAGACCTTCCTTAAAACTTATTCCTTCAGGAGAACCATCAAAAGGAGGCATGAGAAGTCTGGCCAAATGTGGCACAGAGCTTGTCATGGTCAAGTGGGAAGGGGGCTTCTATCACTGGATCCTTGATGGTCTCTGCACACATCCAATCTCTCCTCTTGGGAAAACATCCAGTATTTAAGAAACTTCCATTTCACTCCTAAACCTGCCAAGGTGTTCCTCAGTCATGCAACTGTTGTTTTTGTGAGGAAGTGCTCAGAACAGCAAAAATCAATGCCAAACACTCCTCTATAACACTGTGGGAGTGTAAACTCACATCCACAGGACCCTGAATGTTCACAAGCTGTAAAATCCCATCGAGAGAATGCATTGTGTTATGACAACAAAAAAACCCTACACAACTGAGTGTTACAAATGTTACTTTTGTTTGATACTGACCTTTTTTAATTATGTTTATTCTGATCTATATTGCAGCTTCAAAACCTCTCTTTTCCTTGTGCTCTCCTGCTACCTACTGCTTCAGGTGTTTGCCACTTCCAGAAAGTGAGGCAAATGCTCCCCTCTCTGCCTCCCTTCATCTGGTAGTTTTTGTGCTAAAAATCATTCTCTGATAACTCCCCAAAACATTTACTTTCTGCATCCCTGTGCACCATGTGGAATACAAACAAGGCACCATACCCTACCTGAATGGCAAATTCGGTTGTCCACCAAATGTTTAGTTCTGCAAAAGAGAGAGTTTGGAGCAGTTCTGAATAAGATTTCCAGCTAGTGAAGACACTTGAAGACTGCATGTGTTGTGTCCTCTCCCAGTTTGTGATCAATACATTTAAATCATTTAAGGTTTGCTGAAAAAAAATCAGGTGTAGGTTACCTGCTGCTTTCTTAACTTGTAAAGACAAGACAAGACAAGCATTACAAGATAAGACTGGCACAATAACAGTGACATTTGACATTCTAGTTATGCCTGAACTATTGTATATGGTATATGATATACTTTGATAGAAGAAATAGCTCAATTTGGAGACTGGTTTCACTAAGTCTACTTAAAATAAGAGACAGTTCCTCAAGGAGTCTTTGTATCAGAAAAGTCAGGGAAAGATTTTGGATTTATCCATGTCTTTCTTGCCTAGGTTAAACTACAACATAAATTAATAAAAGACATTGTTCTGTTAATGATTCAAAATGTAAGTTGTCTAATGCACAGGAGGAGAAATATAAAGACAAAGTGCTAGCCTGGAACTTGTGAGATATGGATTTATGCTCTTGTTTTGCTACACACTTCCTTTCTACAGTTAGATAAGTCAAATTCAGCCTTGCCTTTGCATCAAAAAGAAAAAAGAATTAACATAACATTGCTATTTTTGGTTGTTGGGTTGTTGGTTGGTTGTTGGGTTTTGGGGGTTGGGTTTGTTTTTTTTTAATATTAAAATACAACAAAATGCACAAACTGCTCAGGACAGCAGAATATGCAGCAAACATAAATTTAGCATTTGCAGCCTAGACATATCAGTATTCATGCTTTAATTCGTTGTCCACGCAGGCGAAATATGATCTCCTTCTGTTACCATGCTGGGATTATTCAGCCTGGAAAAGAGAAGGCTTGAGGGAAACCTTATTACAGTCTCTCAATACTTACAGGGGGCTGCTGAGAAAGATGGGGACTAACTTTTTGGTAAAGCCTGTTGTGATAGGACAGATTGTAATGGTTTTGAACTAAAGAGGGCAGATTCAGACTAGGATATTAGGAAGACATTTTTCATTATGGGGTTGATGAAACACCCTCAATGTAACATTGCCCAGAAAGGTGTTATATGCCTGAAAGTGTTAAGGGTCATGTTGGACCCTGAGTAACCTAAGGTATTTGAAGATGTCCCTGCTCATTCCAGGGGGGTTGGACTAGACAACATTTAAAGGTCCTTTCCAACACAAAGTTTTTCTGCCATTCTGTTCCCACTACTACCCTGCCACAACACACCATAAAAAAAATTTACTCATGAATTCAACATCATTGTGCAGAGATAATAAATCATGATGCTGCACAGTGTGAAAGAGACACTGCTTTTTCAGCTTCCAGACAGTCTGAGAAAATTCTCTCAATGCTATTGCCATGTTAAGGTAACTTTCCTGTCTGACCATCCAAGAGCCACACTAGCACACTGCACTCACACTGTCAGACAAAATTTTGTCACTCAACCCCAGGCTTCCCATAGCAGTCTCATATGTTTGGATCCTAAATTAATTTAACCATGGTGCAACAACAGCATAACATCCCAAGCTGGTGTTTCCAAGGAGGAACCCTGAACAAAGGAGACCCTAAGCTTTTACCCCCTCACAGTGTAAGGCTGGGACAATCTGGGGTCATAGGCTCCTGCTGTGCCACTGAGAGTCCACTCACCTGGCTGGTGCCACAAGTCCCCATGTCCTTTGTTCTGCAAAGGGTCAGTGCCAGCTCACTACCTCTTGCCTCGGGCTCCTGCCACCAGAGCTCAATCTGCAGCCCACGCTGCAGCTGCACACTGAGCTACCTGCATTAGTCCACAACAGCCAACACAGCAATATTGATGAAAGAATAAAACCAGTATTGTTTAAGCTCAAAGCTAGATTTGTATTTCCATCACAGCAAGATTCATCTGTTTCAAACCTCTAGGCTCATCTCTGAGAGCAGAGTGCAGTTGGTTATAAGTACCGTTCAGACTACTGCTTAAGATTTTGCATGCTGGCAGCAAGGCTTCTGGAGGAAGTCAACAGAAAAACCAGTTTGGAGACATATAACCCTCCTGCTAGGTGCTGCTAGTAGTTAAAAAATCTGCTTCCTTCTTACCACAATCTCATTTAGATGTTAGAAAATCTTATACCCAGTCCCTCTGAAATATGGTAAATACAATCTCATCGTATCTTTGATTTTTCTTAGTATTATCAAGATAATCAACTTATGTACCTGGGCTGCAGCAGTAAAAACAATCAAGCTACACACGACAATCACAACTCTGGAACAGTCACTGATACAGAATGTATCCTTCTCTCTGTGCTTCCTTCATTACACATACTCCATACAGAAGATGAGTAGAAAGCTTATTTTACCATGTTTATTACCATTCAGGGTACACACTAATACTGTGAACACAAACATCACCTCGTTTTAAAGATTATGAGTCACTTCTGCGTCAAAAGAAGAAAAAACCCCATGTATTAGCACATTCTGAGGAACAAAGCACTTTAGAAATTGTTAGACTAGGAATTACATGTACCCAGAAGTACTTTTTTTTTCTCCAAGGTTCCCTTGCCTGAGGAAAATATTACAATCCTTCTTTTCTTCTTCAAAGTTTTCATCTTAGATGTAATCCAATCTACCTGAGAATGCACGAGTACATTGCTAAAAAATCCCCCCCCCGAAAAAAATGAAAGAAAACCTCCACCCTCTTTCTATAGCAGACACCACCTTCCAACTTACCTGCTCACCAGCTCTTTTTCTGTATGCCTACTTTGCATTCATGTGATAATTATTATGTTGCTAATTGAAAACCATTAATTTTGCTAATTGACAAATATATAAAATGCTCTTAATAGGCTCCATATAGAATTATTATTTTGGAGGCATGCTGGTGGGTAAGTCTATGTTATTGTTAAACATTATATCTGCTCTCTATTTAATCAAGACTATTTATCTCTTACTAAATAAACTTATTTTATTAAAAACCACAGTTTCAAAATAGAAGTCTCTATGTTTCAGCAGGTAATCAGTAGAAAAACACAACTGAGCTTAGCAAGCTCAGGAATAGCATCTGCCTGAGCTGCTTCCTAAGGCCAGTGCCATGTGGCAACTGACCAGGCATGCTTGCATTTAAATCTTTAATGCTTGCACAGAAAATTCCTTGACTTGAATTATGTTACTGCACTTAAGAGACTAAAAGGGGCAGGAGGCTTGCATGGATGAAAAAGGAGCTCCTGTCAAAGCTCAGACATAAGCATGGGATACACATGAGGGGGAAGCAGAGACAGGCCACCTGGCATGAATATAGAGATATTGTCAGAGTATGCAGAAAGGCAAAGAAGAAGGCCAAGACCCATTTGGAATTAAATCTGGCCAAGAACATCAAGGATCACAAGAAGTGTTTCTTCAAATAGAATCATAGAGTGGTTTGGGTTAGAAGGGACCTTAAAAAACATCTAGTTCCAACCCTCCTGCTATGGGCAGAGATATCTTCCACTAGACCAGGCTGGCGAAAGTCCCATCCAACCTTGTCTGAACACTCCCAAGGATAGGACATCCACAGCTTCTCTCAGCAACCTGTTCCAGTCCATCACCAACCTCACAGTAAAGAATTTCTTTCTAATATCCAATCTAAGCTGACCTCTTTCAGTTTAAAGCCATTTCCCCTTGTCCTGTCACTACATGCCCTTGTAAAACACCTCTCTCCATATTCCTTGTAGGTTCTCTTCTGGTACTGGAAGGTCACAACTGGATCACCCTGAAGCCTTCTCTTTTCTAGGCTGAACAATTACAACTCTCAGTCTTCCCTCATAGGAGAATTATTCCATCCCTCTAATTCTTTTTCAGGCCCTCCTTTGGACCTGCTCCACCAGTTCCATGTGCTTCCTGTGCTGGAAGCCCAGAGCTGGATGCAGTGTTCCAGGTGGGGTCTCAGCAGAGCAGAGTAGAGGGGCAGGGTCCCCTCCCTGGCCCTTCTGGCCACACTCCTTTGGATGCCACCCCTTTTAAAGATGGGTACAATGTTTCCCCTTTCCTAGTCACATGGGACTTCACCACTGGACTGTCAAGAATTTTCCAATACGGAGAGTGGCTTGGCAGCTACATCAGCCATTTCCCTCAGGGGGCTGGGACTCATCTCACCGGGTCCCCTTGGCTTCTGTACTTTCAGGTTCCTCAGGTGGCCATGAACCTGATTTTACTTAGAGTGGGAGGGACTTTGCCTCCCCAGTTCCCATCCTACTGTCCATCCACTTGAGAAGTGTGGGAAGAGGGGCTGTCACTGAAGCCCAAGACAAAAATATTGTTGAGTACCTCAGCCTTTTCCTCATCCTTGTTACCAGTTTTACAGCCTTGTTTAACAGGGGCCTTCTTCGACCTTCCTTTTCTGGTTAACATACCCATAGAAGCCCTACTTGGTATGTGTATTCCTTCTTTCTTAACAAAGCAAGCTGTAGTCTTCAGTGATAAGACACAGATCATGTTTAAGCCTGTAATATTTCTTATTTCTGTGGAACAGCAATCTGCTGGACATCACTAGCCGCCATGCAATGTAGGGGGAATGCTGTTAACAGGAGGGTGGTCAACTGCTGCAAAATGCTCTTTGTGCTGTTGGGCTTTTATTGATTCCAGTTGTAATTGATAACAGTTAAAATTGGGAAGGAAAGAGGTCAGTAAACAAGCCAGAAAATGTTATTTTAAAATGCAGATTATAAACAATGTGAAACCTGATAAAAAACATTGTACTATTAATATTGGTGTATATCTCGCAACAGGTTCACATGTGGGTGTCCAAATGTTGGCCTGCTAAAAATAGTCTCTCTTCTGCCTTAACTTTCTTCTAACACAAAGGATGTTTACTTTAACTCTGCTATCACCCCCAGACACCCCTCCTGCCACTGATGCAGCAGAAAATTTCCTTCACAGTTATGCCATCTGGACTGCCTCCATGCTGGCTGCTTCAGGTGCATAGGGAAGGAAAGATGAGGATGGCAGTTCCCAGAAGGTCCTAGAAAGTGAGGACGACTGAGCTCATCCTCCCAGGGAAGATAAACTTCTCATCAGGTCTGTCATGCTGGGATAAGGAGAATTTTCTCTAAAATGGCATAGCTTTTGCTGCTAAATTTTCAATCAAAATACAAACAAACAAGGAAAAAAAAAAATCAGGGTACTGGAGCATTGATTAATGTTTGTATGAGGCAAAACACTGGATTCAATAGGTCACCAAAACTGGACACCCAAAAGCAGATGGTTATGCTCCAGTCCTCGTTATCATTTATAATCCATCTCAATAAACAGGACTGCACACGTCAAACTGTGATTATCTTCTCAGATAGCACCTATTTAATAACAAACATTAAAACTGCTCTCTTTTGACAAACAAGGGATATTGCATGAATATTGCAAGTGTACATTAGTCAGTGTTTTCCAAAATGCTGGGGAACACAGGTGAAAAATAGCAGTTAAGGTCATTATGTGTAGGGATAGCTGTTGTGACTGCCGTGATTGTTTTGGGCCCAGATTAAAAGGTAATCCCTTTTAATGCCACCTACTCCAGTTTCACATGGAGAGTCAAGACATGGGGTCCCTAAATCCACTGTCCCTTTCCACCTATGCCATGTCTTCCTGATGCCAAAATTCAAATATTGTGTCAGGTCCTCTAAATCTTGCATGTATTTTTTCTCCCGGTATATCTTAAACCATATGAGATCTCTTGGAGCACCAAATATGTTCAGACAGACAGATATTCAAAATAGAACTAGAAGTTAGCCCTGCTACTATATTTTGTGTATTAAGACACATAAGTGTGGTCAATTATGAGCTGAAAATACAGCTGTAACACCAACCTACACTTTTTAATACTGATGATTGTAAAAACTTCATGTAGTCTTTCCTCGTCCACATAATCACTACTCACTAAGAAAAGACAGTAAATTATTATGCTGCTTTGGCATTCATCAGTCACAATTTACATAATTCACGTAAAGTGATGGATAACATCAGATGAACTTTTCAGAGGCATTACAGTTAGAGAAGTATCTGACCTGTGGGCACTGGGACAGTTGATTAAATAGAGAATGAGCCACTTGTTGAGAACAGAAATATACCTTTGTCCCTCAGACTTGCCAACCAAGTAACTGGAAGGAAACTACCTGCTCCAGGGGGGAGCACAGCGTGTTCTGCCTCTCAGTGCAATGTTCCACTTGAACGTAAAGAGGTAGAACTGAGAAAAAGTTAGAATAAAAGGCATTTATTCATGCCTTGAAAAAGATTTGAATTCAAGGAGTTAAAGATGATCATTTTACTACTGTTGGTCATCAATGAGTGATCTAGGTAGCTTAAAGAATCACTGGCAAAGGTGTCAGCAAAAGCAGGTTTAATAAAGATTTAAGAAGTGTGACAGAGTTGGACGGAAAGGTTCACTGTATTACTTTACAGATGAAGCACACAAGGGAAAATATGAGTCGAATCAATTTAGAATGATTTTCACAGACACCAGCGATGCAAAGGCTGAGGGTGAAATAGGGTTTTAGCAGCACTTAATCATTGACTAATTTAACATTTATTAAATGATTCAACAGGATTTACTATAAGCATAGCAATAATGATAAAAACCTTAGAGGATGATAATCATACTAGACTTATGTAACGGGTTAGGTTTAATGTCACACATGCATGCACACAGACACAGAGATATATGTATGTATATATCAATATGTACAAAGATACCTGTCAAAAATTCCCATCGAGTTCAGTGAAATACTTAAAATGCCTGTTCATTTCTCAACAGGCAAGGGCTGAGCTTTGAGGAGTGGGGATGCATCAGCTCAGGCCCCATCACCAGCTTTTGGCAACAGTACTCCGAATATCACAAAATTGAGAGCTGGTAAGCTCTGAGAGGCATCCCAGAGAGACAAGATTGCTGGCTACAGTCCTCTGTGGCCCAAGAGAGTTCACAGTGCCTCAGTCAGGGCCACTGCCAATGGGATTGTGAGATGATTGGCTTTAGTAATCAGTCAATCTCTACCCTGGCTGTGATCCAAGTCAAAAACTTTACTCAGAAATCCAATAACATTGTCCCACTAGGGTTACCATGAAGAGAAAAATGACATTCCAAATAAAGAACAGAAAGAAAAGAAAAGAATATGCATTGAGTTTACATGAGAGAGTAAAGTCTGGGTCTAATGAAGTCCAATAAAGTCTGAATTTTTTAATGAATATAGATTGGGGCATTTGCACTTCCGGATCAGAGTTTACTTGCTTTGTTTCTTTCTGTCCAAAGACATGCTTGGGGACTAGTCTTATTGAAATCAGGATAGCTCTGAATCACAGAATCATCAGTGCTGAAAGAGACATTCAAGATCATCCAGTCCAACTGCCAACCCAGCACTACCACTGTAATCCCTAAACCACTAAACATCGCTCACCACCAGATTCAGATGCCTCTTGAACACCTCCAGGGATTGTGACTCCATCACCTGCCTGGGCAACCTGTTCCAATGCCTGACTGCCCTAATAGTGGAAAAATTGTTTCTAATATCTAACCTGAATATCCCTTCTCTCAGTTTAAGGCCATTTCCTCTTGTCCTCTCACTGCAGGCACAGCTGAAGAGATTGGGCCTTACCAACAACCTCCTCTCAGGCAGTTGGATCAGGCGATGAGATCCCCCTGAATTTCCTCTTCACCCTCAGCTCCCTCAGGTGTTCCTCATAAGACATGATCTCCAGATGCCTCATGAGCCTTGCTGTCCTTCTCTGGACTCACTCCAGCACTTCAAAGTCCTTTTTGAAGTGAAAGGCCCAGAGCTGGACACAGCACTCGAGGTGTGGCCTCAGCAGTGCCCAGTACAGGGGACAATCCCTGCCCTGCTCCTGCTGGCCACACCATTGCTGAGCCAGGCCAGGATGCCCTTGGCCTTCTTGGCCACCTGGGCACTGCTGGCTCATGCTCAGCTGCTGTCACCAGCACCCCCAGGTCCCTTGCTGCTGAAAAGCTCTCAAGTCACTCCTCCTCAAGCCTGTAGGGCTGAATGGGGTTTGAAAACATTTGTTCCAACCACAAATGCACTTTTGAAAGTGCTCTAAGATACTTAAAAAATAACACTCACCACATTGTTTTACACTTAGGTGACCCTTTCCTGTTTTCTTGCAAAGCACGTACAAGTGTGAACTCCTTGTCTTACTGCTGAAAGGACAGGAACCAGAGTTTCTCATGACTGCTCACTCTCTCCCTCTCTCAATCAGTACTGCTCTTCTAGAAGCAGCCGTGTTTCCCTAAGTACCGTACATCTAACCAGAAGCACCATCACCAAGGAGCCCAAGGGCAGTAAAACAAAATTCTTATTTTTTTAAAATAGGTATGTTTTATGCAAGTGCATATTGGAGGATTTTCTTCATACACCTGACTTATCAATTGGGTATTATTTAGAATGCTGATCATGACTTCCTATCACTACTTGACAGATAAGTTAAAACTGTCCATGTCTCCTTAATTCAGGAGTTTGCTGATTCTATGAGTTTTAAATCTGTCATCTAAGGCTAACAGTAACAAGATAACTAAGAAAAAATCAGGAAGATTCTAGTGGCAGAATCTCTGCCATGAGAATCTAAATATATAAACCAGACAAGGGAGAAGTAATATTTTTCATAAACTTGAGCTGACATGTCTAAAAAAAGAGACAGTTCTTTTAGCACACCAGCCCTTCTGAAAGTCCAAAATAGAAGCAGAAACTTTTGAAGCTAAATGCAGACTTCGATAGGAGAAACCTCACAGTTCACTATGAAGGTCACTGCTACACATTCACTGAAGGAAGTGATCTGCTCTACTTGAAATGAGAGCTAAAATTAGCTCAGACCCATCTCAAAAATCCAATAGTCTCTGTTGTAGGCCGAGCTATCATATCCTGTTTCTAAACTTGTATTTGCAATATTTCACTTCCTTTCCAAAGGCTCACCCATTGCCAGATGCCAAAGCTTCTCTTTGCTTTGCAGAGCTGCCATAACTACTTGTGTTCTTGTTTTTACCTTGTTGTAAGTTCTGTCGACTGCGTTATTTTGCATTTGCTCCGGGGTATTACTATGCACTTCAGACATAGAATTGTGGTGTATGTGTTACACAATAAATTTGCTATGGCTGATCTGTGCCAATAATAACTGCTTTCAAAACTTTAAAACAACTTCCCCATGTCCAGTAATACAGAACATTAAAGGCTATCTGAGAAGCCACAACCCAAACCTGCATAAAATGTCAATTTGAAATAGAACAAAAGATTTGATAGAACTAAAATTTTCCCTAAATATCCCCTGTGTCAGACAAAATGATTGTGTCAGTCTGTACCTGTGGAACTGAATTTTTGTGTTCCATTTGGGTAGTCCTAACTCTCTCCTCTTAGCACAGATGTGCAAAAAAGCACCTGCTGTGGTCTTGGGAGGTATACAGATTTTTTACTCCCCAGTGTGTGTCTAGTCTGTCAGGGCAGTGACAGCACCCAAAGAGATACGCCATGCTCAGAGGGCAATATTTACCCTTCTGTCTCGTGTATTTATCATCTTGCCAGTAGTTTTTTTCTCATAGTTCTGGCTTTGTTTGCATTTGTCAAATATGTTCACCTGTAGGTTTTTTCCACCAATGAGTAGCTTCATTCAAGGTACTGGCCTCCCTAGTTTAAAAAGCAGATGTCCAATAGCTGCCTAAGGTCTTTGGTCATTGGTGGACCATACAGCTAAATTCAGGAAAAGGAAAGCATGGCACTGGCCTACCTACCTTCCCTGGGTGGCTGACGTTAACAATAGCTTTAATCAGAAAGTCATGCTGGAACAAACGGATCAAAGTGAGTTGCTGAAAAAACCTAGTGGGGATTTTCACTTTCACAGCTAGCTATTTAGGGCATCCTTTTTGTTCCTCTTTTCTTTTATCCATTCTGTCTTAAATATCACCTGCTC
The DNA here is from genome assembly GCA_013397915.1 of Daphoenositta chrysoptera. NCBI lineage: Eukaryota > Metazoa > Chordata > Aves > Passeriformes > Daphoenositta > Daphoenositta chrysoptera. The sequence continues at coordinate 940,253 of VZRO01005065.1, forward strand.
TCATTCCTATTCTCAAAGAGGTCAGCAGACCAGGCTTTATCTGTCTCTGTTTCCTAGATGTCTTAACTTTCCTTAGAGGCCATTGATCAGTGTGTGATCTATTTTCATTTGGTACACTGACTTTACTAATGAAATGCTTTAACTCTTCAGATCAGCAGTCAGGACAAGTGTAACAGCAATAAACTAAATTTAGTGCCAGCCACTTTTAAATATTTACATAAATGTGGCAAGTACTTTTACCTGGAAAAACTGTAGGTATCAATATAAAACACAAGGTTCAAAATACTTGGAAAAGCTTCTGATGTATGTAAGACAGAAAAGAGCTTATTGAAAAGTGTGGTGTAGCTCTCCACAGAATCTCTGAATACATGCCTCTGTCATGTCAGACTTTGATGGTAACATAAGGTGTTAGGTCCCCTTACTACATGCTTTTTTAAATCTTATTGTTTTTATGTTAGAGTTGTATATAGAAGAAATCTAGGAAATATAAAAATTGTTAATTGGGTTTAATATAATCCCAATGAGAAAGAGAGGACAGGATGCCCTTCTTTCACAGATGAGTTGGTTGCCTCACTTGCCTCTGACAACAGCAGCTTTCAGCCCACTTTTTCTTCCTGAGCAGACTCTCTATTCTGCTCTGTTCAGGATTGCTTCTGGTACATCTTGCTTCGATAGCAATGAGCTCCTCTTGTACCTACAGTGCTGGTAAGAAGTGCTGGCTTATATCCAATTAAGCAGTAACTAATTTTTCTGTAGACCCTCAACTCTCCTACCTTCAACTCTAAATTCCCAGAGTTTCTCTATATCCAAGCATTCTTAAGACATGCATCCCTATCTTGTTCTGTTTGAACATTAGCTGCAACTGTTGAAGATTAGGAATAATGACTTGTACTCCTGTTTGCCAGAACATTTGATACTTTGTATCTATTTTGTTCTACTATCCTAGTTAATTACAGAAAATAAGACAACAAGTGTATACAATCTCCTAAATGTTCTCCTCTCTTGTGCTTCATGTTTATAAGACATAGTCAGAAGAGGCCTGTACATGTCTAGTGACTAAAAATAGTGCATAAAATACAGATATAGTTGTTCTTGACAGAAGAGAGTGTCATGGAGACAGGTAACCTATGAAACAGGCTCTTACATCATATATCTCATAACTCTGTTCCTGTGTTGTCTGTGTTATCTGAGCACTGACTTCTGCCCGTAGGATTCAGGAAGCTACTATTCTATCCATAGAAAGAAAATAAGCACTTAGCCTACTTGGTAAGCAATTCTCCTGTCCTTTATTCTGCAGTACTTGAAGACTGAAATTGGAAAGGGGAAGGGAGATCAGGAAAGGAAACATACTGACTGAAGTACTGACCTCTTTGTTCTGTTTAGAGGATTTTGACTCCCCTTTGGCATTACTTCCTTTAACAAGGAGGTTTTATGTGTAAGATATTTGGGCATTGAGAAGGGCTAAAAAAAAAAAAAAAAACCAACACAAAAGATTCTAGACAGTTCTTTTAGGGCATAAAACACTACTCCAATTGTTTCTCAGGTTTGAAGCTAAGTGTCTCTAATACTGGGCACGAAGCTTTACCATCACACAGATCTTTGTTCCTTCTGCACGATCGATGCAGTTGCATAATGAGCCTAGCAGTCATTTATACAGGAGGCAGGCTAATTCCGGCCACAACAACTGCATCACCAGCACACGTCTCAAGTCCTGGACTCACAAAGTTTGAAGCACCTTAAATGGGATAACAAAAATTACCAGAAGCACTGGTAGATTCTGAAAAGAGATGCTGATGGCAGATCCGGTGGACACAGTGCCAGGATATCTCCCTAAATATCTCGTGGACAGATACTCTTTAACTAAGTAAGCACTTAGGAAGGTTCACATTGCAGAAAAAGGCAGAGTAACTGTGATTCCTACAGGACACTACATGAAATATTTGCTTGTGCTTGTGCTCATTGGGTTTAACGGTTTCTTATGGATGGGTAATAATGTTTGCACTCTTGTTTCTCCTCAATGCATTTAAAGTGGGCAAATAGTGGCCATAGAGAATTTCATTGAAGGAAATGACGTATCTGAAAGTATTCGCTTTTAAAACCTTTAAAGGCAAAAGCTTTAGAGTGTTTACTTTTGCAGTACTCAGCTTTGAGGTTAGTATAATCTTTGTTTTGGTCTGGCATATGCAAGAAAAACAAGTCAAGCTGTGAAAAAAAAAATGAGAAAAATAACACAATATGCAAACCTGTGGTCTGACTTCACTTTTAGAAGCAGATGCTGTGTGAAGGTGTTACTGCACTTTCTGAGGGCAGGGGCTAGTGCCTGAAATAAAGCTGTGATACATTATTCAACCCAGGCAGCACAGGGAAAGAATGAGAGAGTAGTGAGGGTTAAGAGGAAGATGAGTCTCTTTGACATTGTCTTCACTTGACGCTGACACTTGGCTGGAGCTATATTAATTTAATTCTCTATCACTGCACTGGGAGACCACCTTTGAGAGCCATCCATCCATCCTGACTATGTAACTATGCATTAAATTCAAAGAAATAGAGTTTTGTGTCTTTGGGGACCAAATATGCGATCCTCTAACCACCACAACTTCAAGCCTGTCTTCCTGCCAGCCCCAGGGAGCTTACACTGAACGGGCAGGGAGGGAGCAGACCTTGGCACCACTCCAGAAGGAACTAAAAGCTAGCACAGCCTGTGTGACCACTGCCCTAAACACCCTCCTTTTTTTTTGGGAGATCTTTCTGGGAAAACATATGATTGCCCTAAGCTCTTGGTAGTATGCCTGCTTTTTAATTAGTGGATCACTTCAAATGAAACTGCAAAAGAATTTAGGTCTTTGGAAGCATTGCCAAGCTTCAAACAAAGAAAATTAAAATACATTAATTATAGCAGAAACAAGTGCTTTGCAGTAGCTCTGCAATGATTTAAGGAGAACAAATGGTATCATACTTGTTTATAAGGAAAATCTATAACAATAAAATCCTGTTATAACTTCCTTTGCACTGAAACTGCACAGCAGCATCAGAGAAAATGTTTAATTCTATACCTAGTCCAACTTTTATGTGTTTTCTACTTTGTTTCTTAAGGATTTCTATGCTAGAAACCCTAGTTTGATGAATACTGATGAATATTTTACTGGAAACACAAGTGCCCTGGACAGGGAAAGTGTGGAAAACAAAAGCAGATAATGTAGAGACCCATATGGGGTGGTGAGAAAAGGCTGTAGTGGAACTGAAATTTAAGAGTGTAAGTTAGGGAATAAACCAAAAAGAGAAAGGAGACTTAGTCAATCAATAAAGACTAAAGTGCAGTAGGATTAGCAATAGTTTCTCAAGACAAGTCAAAAAGGATCATGAAGAACTTTGTGTAAAAGCCCCAATTTTAATAACACATTTTCTAAAAAGTGTTGTTCTAGAAGAAAGCTGCTTATATATGCTGATATGTATTCCAGTGAAGATGCTATTCATGGAATGCATTACTTTGTCCCATCTTTAAGCAGAATACACTTCTTTTAGGACAGACTGCCATAACCTCTCTTCAGCAGCTGAGGGCACTCCATGACCAGCTAAATGAAAAACATAGTTCTACCAAAAGCTAACGTGAGGCAGGAGAGCTATCAGCTAACCTGATAGCAGAAAGCAAATGATGAGGCCAACCAGGTAAAAGGTCAGGGCTGCCTGCCAGACCAGTGTGGGCTGCCACCTGAGCCCAGTACGAATTGTATGTTTACCTGTAGGGGCATACTGAATTGGCTCAGATTGGCATATTGGGAAGAGAAAATTCTATTAGTGGCACCAAATATTCAGTAAGTTCAGTTGAGAGTCAGTCTGGAAGCCACGTAGATGGTGTTGGTCCTGATTTCATATAAAGCTTTGGTTTTCCTGGCAAAATCATGGCCATGAACATGATGACAAAGCTCCATAATATTCTTGAAGCTGGACATCCAGGATTTAACATACTTCTTTCTAAAAATTTAAGTCTCTGAACACCTCACTTTCACAATGCTAGGGTAAGAACAAGCAGTTCCTGACAAGACCTTTTTCCCACAAGCCTGGTTAATCAGGCAGTTTCTGACTCTGTCAAATTCCCATTCCTCATCTGAATCAGGGATTTATGCACACCCAGTCTTCCCAGATACTCAGTAATACGGCTTTTATGAACAGCTGTATACTTGTGTCAAAATGGAGCTGTAGGAATAAGTGACTACTTTTTTTCTAGAGACAGAGACAGAAGGCATGCCTGAGGCCTGAGTTTGGGCTAGGTTTGCCCTGTTTCTTGGCAGGGAAACCATAATGCTGCATACTGATTTGGCTACAGAGCTGCTGCTATCTTAGCCAGCTTGCAAATAAGCTTCCCATGCAGTCTGCAGGTACACTTGAGCATTCTGCTAATGTAACTTGGAAGAAAAAGTGGGAGATTACAGATGGATGCGGGCTAGGATGGCTTTCCCTTGCAAGATGTAAAAAGGTCAGTTTCAAACATTTACTGTAATTTACTGTATTTACTGTACATTACAAGAGAACACCTTTAGAAGAAAGCAAGTTTGCTTTGTAAAACCTCACAATAAATAATATGGTAGACTTGGCATCTTGAGACAAGTGTTAGGTAAATGCTCCCTATGCGAAAGTGGGAGAATTGATCTTCAAGTAACTGCTGCATGGGACAGTCCAGCAGCTTCATGGCCTTTTTTAACTCAGAGGGAACACGGCTTAAACAATTTGTTTCAGCAAAGTAGGTGGGAAGAAATAGTGCCAGTCCCGCTTATCAGAACACTGTGTGTACTTAGCTTTAACCATGTGCTTGTGTCCTCTTAAAGTCAAGCTTAACAATCTTCCCTAAACCTTTACCAGACAAAGCTTATCTTTCTTACATTTGGGTTTTACCATGTGCAGTACCACTTCTTTCCAGCGGAGGGAAAACGTGTACTTCCATTCCGCCTATTTTCCGCTTTCCCCACAAGCCTTTCAGCGCAGCAGACCAAACCAATGTACTGACACTAAACAAAGCACAGAGAAATCACGTTTATATTAAGCAACTTATTATGTAAAGACGGGTACTAATTTGGAGAAAGGTAAAGTTATGTGAAGGTAAAAATATTTGTCTAGGAAGTCACTGCCTGTAAGACTAAAGGCTGAGGGGGCACAGGACTGAACAGTGTCTGTGTAACCCAATTTTTCCTTCTTATTTTTACCCCTACCCCTATGGTTACTAACTATTAACACTAATGTGACTTGACTATGCTTTTCAGAGTCAGTTAGGAAGGCACGTGAAGGCAGCAGCACACGCCCATTAAAAAACTGCAGATGGGCAGAAGGAGAGTGTATACAATATAGTATATTTAACACTTGAGCACTGTTACCTTCACAGTGAAATAACTATGGAGAGAAACAAATAAAAATATATTGTTGTTCTACACTTTTGCTGGTTTTGGCTGAGGGGATTTTGTGTGTTCTCTTAAGAAATGCATCCTCCTGTTGACATTCTAAAATAAGTATATTCTGTTATTTTAAGATGTGAAGTGAGAGATTTTCAGGAACTGAAACTGAAATAACTTACACAGTTACATGCTCTGAGAGTTGTTCCTACTAAATCAACTAGTCTTTGATTTTTACCAGCAATTACTCTGCCAACAAGAAAATACTACTTCAGGAATGTGTAACACACAAAGAAAATAATGAATTTTGGCATTTTTGCATCTTCAGAATGGAGAAATGCAAAACTGTTTCACATTTCAGTATTTTCTCCCAGACCACAAACACTTAGATCAGAGGTCCTATACTACAATTGCGTTCAGGTGCCTTCCAACTTGATTTATTTGCTGCTTATTTAGAGATTTTAGAGCTGACTGTTGTCAGACAGCTGTGGGGGTGTCCCTAGGCATGGGCTCTCCTTACAAACGGAGAGACAGGGTAGCCGCTTGGCAGTGGGGCATTCACGCCAGTGATTTGCACCATCTGAGCAAGCCCATGGGCCTCAGCTCCCTGCTGGCCCCGTCTCGCTGCTGCGGCGGAGCTGCTTTGGCATAGGCGGGACAAACTCCTTCCCTTCCTGGCGTGCAGCAACAGGCACGCTGCTCCTACAGGCCACAGCTCGGGTCGTCCAAAAGAAACCCCCACTGCCCCGCACGCAGCAATCCTCGAGCGAGAAGAACACATCTTAGGCTGAAGCTCTCTTTGTCGAGCTGCCACACAGGGCTGCACCGGCCAGAGCAGCCTCCGTAGCTGCAGGAGGACAAGAGAGTGGCTCAGCCCCTGTTCGCCCCGCCGCTCCGCTCCGGCCCCACGGCAGGGCAGCGCAGAGCAGCCCGGCAGAGCGCGGGGCTGCCCAGCTCTCCTCCGGCCGGCCCGAGGCGGGGCCGCGCCGGGCGGGCGGAGCC
>VZRO01005065.1:947055-976685 GCA_013397915.1 Daphoenositta chrysoptera
TGCCCTCGGCTCGGGCGAGCCCGCGGGAGCGACTTGGATGTTTTGCGCGGGGAGTGGGGAGCGCGAGCCTTCCGACAGGCGGTGAACCCAGGACCTGTTCTTAGAAAATTGTCCTTTGCTAAGGAAGTTGCGCTTCTTGACTAACACATGAGCTGGTGAATGACTAAGTGCGGGACTGCATTTTATACCTGCTCTAATTGCCTTTTTCTCCTGTGTCTCTCTAGGGTGGATTTGCCAAGTGTTACGAGATGACAGATTTGACAACAAATAAAGTTTATGCTGCAAAAATCATTCCTCACAGCAGAGTAGCAAAACCTCATCAAAGGGAGAAGGTATGTATGCATGAACGACCTTTTTTTTTTATTTTTTTCTTCTCGAACTCTTTGTATGCTGGATTGCCTAGCCCTTTTCCTGAAATGGTTGTGATAGAGCTGTCTGCTCAACCTTGTGGAAGTAAGGCTAACAACACCTTTCTTCTTTCCCACTGTCTTGTCTTTTCAGATTGATAAAGAGATTGAACTGCACAGAATGCTTAATCACAGACATGTTGTGCAGTTTTACCACTACTTTGAAGACAGAGAGAATATTTACATTCTTCTGGAATACTGCAGTAGAAGGGTGAGCAATCAACTGGGAGAAATCCAGTATTTACTTACCTGGAATCTGCAACTATTTTATATATGTGATGTGTAAAAGGTATTTTTGTGGCTGTAGTTGTTATTTCTCTATGTACTCATTTACTTTTGCTTAAGGTGAATGTTGTGAATGAATGGTCAGTGACATTTCTGCCTTTGTTTTTCCCCTGCAGTCAATGGCTCACATCTTAAAAGCGAGGAAGGTATTGACAGAGCCAGAAGTACGATACTACCTCAGGCAAATTGTGTCAGGGCTAAAGTATCTTCATGAACAGGAAATCTTACACAGGGATCTTAAACTAGGTAAGTTCTCCAGATTGCCAACTTCAAAACACACTCCTCCAGCCCTGTCAGCATTGTACCACTTTATCCTTGTATGGCCATAGCTTGTTTAGTAGAATTAGCTTCGTCTATCTTTACAGTGGAAACTCATAGTGCTTAAGGGATGGCATTAAACATTCCTAATTGAAAAAAAAAAAAAAAAGAATCTTGGCTAGCTTCTGGCTTTGAACAAAGTATGACTCAGCACCTGTGGCAAATGCATTCCTGTCTTGCCAGAGATGGACTAACTGGAATTTCTTTGTCTGCCAGGTAACTTCTTCATCAATGAGAACATGGAACTGAAACTGGGTGACTTTGGCTTGGCAGCTAGGCTGGAACCACTGGAGCACAGGAGGAGGTAAGAGCATCAAAAATGTAGTCTAGTAGTAAATGAAACCAAATTCGTATGAAAATGAGAAATTGTGTTTCATAGCAAAAAGCCAATTACTGCCCCTCCTATATCATGAAGACAAAATGAAAAAACATCTATGCTACCAAAGTTCCTACAGCTCCTCTTTAAGTGTCTCAAATTCTTGTCTGAACTTGAGAGGAAAACCTGCCCCATGAAAAATAGCTCCTTCCTCTTTCTACTTGAAATACTAACCAGCTCTGTGGTGTCTTTGATTTTGCAGAACAATATGTGGCACACCAAATTACCTCTCTCCAGAAGTCCTCAACAAACAAGGGCACGGCTGTGAATCTGATATATGGGCCTTAGGCTGTGTAATGTAAGTAGTTCAGTGCCTTTGAAATGTAATATATCTATCACTGGTGTAAGCTTTTGAGAGTTCAAAGGGGATGCAGTACTGCATCCATTTACAGCCCTTTGTGCATGTGTAGCTCAAATGCAGAAATTCTTTTTGTTAGGAGTTAGACTAAGCCCTTTTTTTGTAGTTGTAGACACAGGTACAGTGGGTGTGTAAAGTAAAATAGTTTTCCTTTGCCTTTAAACAGGTACACAATGCTGTTGGGAAGGCCCCCGTTTGAGACTACAAATCTTAAAGAAACCTACAGATGTATAAGGGAAGCAAGATACAGCCTGCCTTCATCTCTCTTGGCACCTGCAAAACACTTAATAGCTAGCATGTTGTCCAAAAACCCTGAAGATCGGCCCAGTTTAGATGAAATAATTCGACATGAATTTTTCTTACAGGTTTGTACTGTCTAGTATGAGTGTTGTAGCTGAAAAAAAATCCACTCAAAAATGCCCTCTGTGGTCTAAAAATTTTTTGTATTGCATTTCCACAGGGCTTTACACCGGATAGACTTTCTGCAAGCTGTTGTCACACTGTCCCTGATTTCCATTTGTCAAGTCCTGCGAAAAATTTCTTCAAAAAAGCAGCTGCTGCTCTCTTTGGGGGTAAAAAGGATAAGGCCAGATACTTCGACACACATAGTAAGTTTCAAGCCTATCTAGGGTCCACTTATGTCTATTGCATCAGTGTTATATTAGTGTACATGTGTGAGATAGCAGCAGAACACCTTCACTTGTGTCTCAGAGCTTCCCTGCGTTGGTTTTGATCTCTTTCTTGATAAATATAGATGGTAGCCTGCCCACTTATGCCAGCTTATGTACATGACTGCTTCTTACAGCATCCATATCTATGTTGGTCATCTGTTAGTTTGTAATGTCTATTGAAATTTAGTCTCATAAGTGAGTTGTATATAATGGCATCAATGGTCTGGGAGACTATGGCAGGCTTAGAAGAAGCTACTGGAGAGAGACAATGTGTTTTCTGCAGCTAACTTGTTATGCTTTCCGTAATTGAATATCGCTTCCAGATTCAGAGTTAAGTGGTTTTTTTTTTTTCCTGTATTGCAGATAGGCTAGCTAAAGAAGATGAAGAAATCTACAAGCTCAGACATGATTTGAAGAAGACATCGATAACCCAGCAGGCCCCCAAACACAAGACAGACGAGGTATATGCAAGTGCAGTTCAATTCAAATCCAGTAACAGTTGGGTGGAGTAGCTTTAATTAAATTATATTTGACTTGGATATCAGAACTGGGGCTGTACACAGCATAATCAAGCTTAAATGATTAGCAGAGTTGCTTTAAGAGGGCTTAGCCAAGCATAACCAGGGTATGGTAGCCTTTGTAGGGAGACTATAAATTTTGGCTTTTGAGTAATTATAGTATCTGCCTAGACTCCATTGTTGCCTGTGCGTTAACTTGTCTGCCAGGTGCTATTTCTCAATATTCCAAATATAGGGCTTCAGTTCATGATAAACTAGGGCTTCTTAAAAGAATAAATTGCTGAAATCTATCTCTTACCATTTGGTGTTCAGACCTGCACACAGCTGCTCCCTTGCTAGGGCAGGAGAGCAGAGAACTGATTAATAGCCTGTGAGATGCAAATTGAAGATCTAAAGAATGGAAAAACCTGGTGTGCTGCTCTAAGCTCAGCCTAGCAGCAGCTTTTTGTACTCTTTGTACATGAATACCAGTTTCCCTAGAATTTATCATTTGTTGAGAAACAGGAGAGCCATGCAAAACTTGTGTATAAGCCTTGGCTTGTGTTATGTTTGATGTTTACATGTCTGACATCTCTTCTAGGAGATTCAGCCTCTTATCACAACAGTGGTGAAGCCGGGAGCATTGCCAGAAACTAAGCAGATTGGAGACTCCATTCGGATGATAGTCAGAGGAACTTTGGGAAGCTGCAGCAGTAGCAGTGAATGTAAGTGCAACAAAATGTAATTGCTAAGTCTGAATCCCACCTTTATTTTCTTCATATCTTAAAAGCTTGAAACAAACATCTGCTTCTATCCTCTTATTCTTGATGTTGTAAAAGCCAATATTTTTGAAAAATTTAAATTAGAAAGTCATTAAGGCTAAATTTCTTAAAGTCGAGCTAACTGAAAGGTTTAAAATTAAAATCTGCTCTTTATGTGGCCTTGTCAGTCTAATAATCCTTCCTTTTCAGGTTTGGAAGACAGTACCATGGGAAGTGTTGCTGATACAGTTGCAAGAGTATTGAGAGGATGTCTGGAGAACATGCCAGAAGCAGACAGCAATCCCAAAGAACAGCTGACAGTGTCCTTCCAGTGGGTTACAAAATGGGTGGACTACTCCAACAAGTATGGCTTTGGGTACCAGCTGTCAGATCACACTGTTGGTGTCCTCTTCAACAATGGGGCGCATATGAGCCTTCTGCCAGACAAAAAGTAAGAATCGTTACAAAGCCAGCAACTCAACTAAGGCAGTTTAAACATGAAATATGTTTCTCATCACTAATCTTCCTACTTTCTTTTTTTTCTCTTTCAGGACAGTGCATTACTATGCCGAGCTTGGCCAATGCTCTGTCTTCTCAGCCACAGAAGCTCCTGAACAGTTCATTAGCCAAGTAACTGTACTGAAGTATTTCTCTCACTATATGGAGGAGAACCTCATGGATGTAAGTTCAGCACCTTCTTCAGGGTCTTGAGCTGTAAAAACAAACTAAATGTGAACTGAGTGCTTAACATAGTCTGTTCCCTTTCCTAGGGAGGAGACTTGCCCAGCCTAACAGATGTACGCAGGCCCAGGCTTTACCTCTTACAGTGGCTCAAATCTGATAAAGCATTAATGATGCTCTTCAATGATGGCACGTTTCAAGTAAGTGGGGTAGTATCACCAGAGAAAATGTCTCAAAATACTTTATTGCAATAAAACTAGCTAATTCTCAGAAACTGAGAGGAGAAAGTAGACAAACAACAACTCACTTCTCTTTTACAGGTGAACTTCTATCATGATCACACAAAAGTCATAATTTGCAATCAGAGTGAGGAGTACCTCCTTACCTACATAAATGAGGACAGGATATCCACAACGTTTCGTCTGACAACTCTTCTGGTTTCTGGATGTTCATTGGAACTAAAACACAGAATGGAATATGCTCTGAACATGCTGCTGCAGCGATGTAACTGAAGGAACTGACTCTGTTAAACCAAATGGACTCTCTTGTTCACTGTGAATCTACAGTGGAGATGGTGGAGCAACTAGTATGTTGATGATGGATGTGTGGTGGTACGAAAATGTGACTGTCCTAGTGTGCTGGGCACACATCTATTAGAAGCCTAAACCTACTGTTGGACTAAAATGTTGTGACAAGGATCTATGTTCCTCGGATCATAGTTTTCTTTTCTTCATGTGTGTTAAAGATATATTTGACTTGAACTCGGAGCAGAATGTGTCTGCTTGCTCTGTAAGAGAGCATCTCTGATGGAGTTAAACTGTGAATACAGATCTGGAAAGGGAGGGAAGGGAGAGCTCCGTTGTTGGGGATAATTGTAACAAGCAGCTTCTGGTTGCTTAACTGTGAACTATGGCCATACTGTTTTTTTTCCTTATTTTTCAGAAATACCCACACTTGTGGCTGGCAAAGTGCATTCCTTGTTAATTTTTTTTAATTTATTACAGCCTAAAGTGAAGTATTTATTACTTTTTTTTTGGACCTTGGCATTTTAAATATAAATCTGTTGGCAATAAAGAGAATGGAAATCTGAAGCATCATTCCCTACTCTTTCTCCAATATTCAACATGCTTTACTTTGCATTACAAAAAATCTTGCGGGTTTGCTTTCTCTATGCTATTTTTAGAAAGTCTGGTACAGGCCTGGATATGAATGGCAGGCAGGTTTGTCTGTGTCTGTGCCCACTTGCAGACACAAACACCAACATGGCTGTTGTTAATTATAGCTGCAGTCCTAAAACAACTGCTGATGGAGCCTACAGATTATTGATGCAGGCCTTGACACTTAGTTATTGTCCTAAGGGCTTAAAACAAAAATATGGATCTCTTCAAGATACTACATCACAAAATTTATGTTTTACACTGACTGAAAAGAGCTCCTTACTTCTGGATAATACTTTGGGGCCTGTAGGATAAGGAGCTGTGTAAGCTCTCCTCTACTTGCTGTGGAACCATTGCTCTTTGTGAGGGGCTGAGTATCCTGACACCTCAACAGCAGAATGAATTGATCTATCACTCCACCTCTACTGTTCTTTTTGTGTCTCTCTACCCTTGGTTAAACAGTAACCCCAGTAAAGTAAAATCGGAAGGGTAAAAAAATTAAAGGGTGACTTAGTGTCAACTTTGGGCTTATTCTACCCAACTCATAACAATAAACAACCACCAGTGTTACGAAGATTAATTACGATTTATGGTGTGCACTGAGTTTTCTATACAGTAAATTTCAGAATAGCTGAGACCAGCATAGGGATGGCCTGCTGCTTTCTGCACTCCTAGTGTTTCTAAACATCCACTTCTGTGAGTAATTGCTTTCCAAAACTGAAGGCAGTGCCATTTGTCAGTTAAAATGATGCAAATAAGTGCAATTATGGAGAAATCATGGACTCCAGGCAGGGGGAAATTGTCTCACTTGTGGACTGGGCTTATTTCTCTTAGATATTACATAGCACCTGGACCTGTATAAACACATAGCTGTCTTCAAGTAACTGTTCTGATGCAACAGCAAGCAGTTCAATTGCTTAGTTGACCTATTGTTCCTATAACTGATTGAGGCCTGCTCTGAAAGACATCAATTGCCATCAGTATATCAATCACAGCAGCTGAATGCAAGGAACAGGCAGAGTAACAAAATGCAGACTAAACAAAGTACAGATGTCAATCTGAAATAGTGAGCAGCGGAGTTATCAGTGGCTTGCTTCATCTTGCAGCAAGTGTGTATGAATGTGATTGGGTTTGTTGTATTGAATACCATGCATTAGGTAATATTTATTTACTTCTCAAGTCTAGACAGGAAGACCCAATTGAGTTCTTCAGATGGATTCATTAATGTAACTCTAGGCACTTCAGTGAGGTTAAATATATACTTGCTATAGTGAGCAGAATTCAGCTTCCCAGCTGTCTACTTTCTTCAAGGGATAATGGCTGATTTTATTATAAGTCATGAGAGGCCATGACTTACCTAACTCTGATGCACACACACAGCTACTGTTGTGTTCTTTTCCTTAACAAAGTAAAATCTCCCTTTTTGTTTATGACACCAGTAAACATACAGTTTATGTTTACAGTTTGCATTTCAAACACAAAATTTACTAGAGCTATAGTATTTCACATGGAAAATCCACTTTTTGTTCTTCTGTCTGTGTGCCAGAGAAAGTGCAAACCTTTCTGTCAGGTGCTATGATTTCTTTGGCTACTAAAATCGTGCTTACATGGCTGTAATTCAGGCTTGTGTAAGCAAATAAACTAACTTTTAATGTAGAATATTTAAAAGTGTATGTAAAGGCCCCCGGATGCTAGTTGTTTGTGGATGGTTGAAATACACTTCACTAAAATAAGTTAAGCGAATCAGCTATTTGTATGCAGTGTTAATATTCAGTGATTTCTAAATCCTTATGTATCTTCCTGCTTAGTGCAGCTTCTGCTGTGTATCCTGTGTATCCTACTTTTTATTTTCATATTGCAAAACAAGGGAGATGTTTGGACCAGGTAAAGGAGAAATACACTTTTCAAGGTACCTTTGTCCTGGTCTCTGAGCCCAAGGAGGGAAAGCCACTTTAAAATTCTTGGTGTAAGAACTTGCATCAGGAACAAAGGTTCTGAAATTCTTTCTCAGGTTGGATCCTATCTTAAATAAGACACTGTAGTGCACTACTTGGCCTTTTTTACTTAAACACATAATATCCCTCTTGTAATACTGCACATAGGAAGATAAATATTATAAATTTGCTTGTCCATCTCCTCTGCATAACAAATGTCTAACCTTCTCTTGAAAGATGTGGTCTGCATTTTATGCTGGTCCAGGAATTGTTCTAATCTCTTATATTGAAACCGAGAGAAAACACAGCATAAAATTTAGTTTGGGAGTATATGTACTTGAAAGGAAATGTGGGGATTAAAAGATTACGTGAAGGTTAGCACAAACATTTCTCAGGTATGAATGCTGGACTCAATGAAATAACATCGACAAGAAAGAAAAAAATCTCTTGTATTCTTATCAAAACATCCTTATGAAGTTTGAAAATATATTTTTGCAAATATACATACATACTTGTATGACCAAGTGCACTAATATGCGGGTAGCAAACAAGTCAAGAAAATTATTCAAACAGGTCATGCCTCAGGATTAACAAAATGTCTTACCCACTGATGCCACTAGCAACTCAAGTATTCCAGGGCATTGTGTAATACTTTTCAGGGTTCTGAAATTACTCCTTTTCATTAAGTTGCTATATGATATGAGAAAAAAGAAAACAGTTTGGGTATATACTACTTTGCAATATTGAATTGAATTGAAAGTTTCCAACGTTCTCCAGGTTACTTCGGAATCTAGAAAAATACTCTGTTACTTTAAAGCTCTTTCGTTACTTCAGAAAATAGTCATATCAGAGAATGATCCTTCAGCTGCCCATCAGTAACAGGTAATTTCATGCCTGATTAAATGCATTCTAAATGTAAATTTGAATTTTAAAAAAATTATAGGTTTTTATAGGTAATTATGAACCCCCAACAAGATGCATACCCACGGAATCAACTAGACAATAGCTTTATTTGGTTTGATCTGGTTTTATATTCTTTATGCCTTCTGGACATCATTAGTGGCAGAAATATCTTTGATTGAATTGCCACAATGTTAGACTAGCACATACAAATTAAGAGGTTAAATTCCATTTAAATATACATTTAAATATATATTTGGAAACAAATATCGTGGATCATCATGACGTTTGGAAATTAGGATAATAGAAAGTAAAGATTTAGCCTCTGGGATTTATCCATGTAAATTAGCTTCAGCATGGGAACAAAATTTATTCAAAAGATTCTGTTGTACTGGTTACACTTGAAACCATTGCACTTTTTTTCTCTGCTGTGAAAACGGGGAAAAACCCACTTTCTGTTGTCCATAACAAGTAGATGTGATCTGAAGAGGAGTAAGGTATTATCCTGATTGACAACTTTAATACCCTTTCCTGGTTACTATTGGAAGCAACACCTTAATCCTCATGACGAAACATAAAAGGGTTAATGAAGTCAACAGTACCATACACAGAGGCATTATTAATACCAAACCAGCCCAGGTTTTTCTTCAGAGGTTAAAAAGCAATAAGGTATTTTACAGTTACCTCCACTAAGGATTCTGAGTGGAAGAACTGAACGAACTAACTGAGCACTTTGGCAGTTTCTAGGTTGATGTGTTTTGTGGCAGGCCAAACCTGAAGACTAATCCATGCTCTGTCTCCCTTACATACATTGAATTATCATGAAAAAGACTGCTCATTTTCTGTTGACAGTTTCAAAAGTTAGATAAAGGAAAAGGTGAAACAAGTGTTATCGACGAGTGAGTGGATGGGTGCATGAGTGTCTCTCCATGAACTGAGAATCTTAGGCAGAGGTGGACCTTTATTTTGTCTCATTCCCCACTCTGAGGAGTAAATACCAGCTCGTTTCAATTGCTTACCTGGATTTGAGATCTTTGGGGCTGATAACCTATCCCACAACTAGGTCTTCCTAGACAAAGTGCTCCAAAGTGCTAAAGTAATACAACTACCCTTTAGAAACTGGTCATCTAGGGCATCATTCTTGTGGACCTTTCTTCTGAAGGATTCAGTTCATGGTATTTCACATCAAATGACCACAACAGCAGTCATGTTAACACCATGATTAAAAGAATTTTTGAAGTCACATTTTCAATCTTACTGACAACTCCAGAAGACCTCACCTGCTCCTGGTCATGTTTCACTGGTTTTACAGACACAAGCATTAGAATCAAATTAATAGTAAACTCTGACAATTCATGAAAATTCTACACATAAGACAATTTCTGCTCATAAAGTAGCCTCTGTATCACAGCTTATTATTATAAGATTTTTTCCTTATTTATTATAAATAATAAAGTTTAATGTAATTTTATTTTTTTGGAATAGCCTTCACTGGAGGACTGAAAGTGACAAGGCTTTTGTAGTGGGATTCTGGATCCGGTAGATTAAAAGTGCTGGTTCTGATGGGAGAAATGGGAAGCATAATGCATTATAAAGTAGACTGTGGCAGAGAAGGAAAGTCAATGAGAGAAGAAGGAAGCAAGGTTATACCATCAAAGCAAGTTTAATCTTCTCTAGAAAGAAAAAGGAACAATTTGCGTATCATCCTCAAGGCCAGCTTCTCATACCTGCCATGGCATTAACTCATGGATAGCTGCAGTAAAAGATGCATGAGAAGTGCAATAAGTGGGCAGAACAGGAAAGGCTGGACTTTTTAGTACAGGGAAATCCAAGGCAGCTGAGACAAGCTCATGGTAATTTAAATGCCTTTTATTATATATTAGCACAGGCTGCAACAGTTATGTTTGATGTTGCATTACATAGAAAATTTTAAAAGCTAGCCTAATTTTCAGATTCCCTAACCTCTGTTAATAATGAGCACCTGTGGAAATGAAAGTGGATGGTCTCTGCTTCCAATCAAGGTCAGATATCTCACAAGAGGACACAGAGCACGATAGTGTCAGGCAGTGGTTATAAAAGTGGCAGAAAGAGGAATGTACACAGAATGATTATGGGGTTATTCAGTCGTATATGATGCTGTTTCTGTCTCTCTAAGCATTTGCACTGAACTCATCCTCACATCTGATCACCTCCACTTAATGTCAGTTCCTTCTTGTTATTGTTAATTAGAAATAATTAGAAGGTTAGCTAGGGAGGGTGAGTCATGGCACAAGAGGGTATGTGGGAACTTGGGTTTACAGTGGGGTTCTGGAAAAAGTGAGGGAGCTCTTAACATCAGGAGGAAAGGAAGGTGCTGGAGAGTCGTGACTCAGGGGAGGGAGACCTGGGATGGAGACATGAGGGAGGGCAGGCAGGGGCAGCCAGTAGAGAGGATATTCTGGGAGGCAGAGGCCCCGTTTTGAACTCCCCCCTGCAGCAAACACGTTGTGGAGGAAGTGATGGCAGCGAGGCAGAAGGCAGCCGGACGGAGGAGGTGTGGCGGGTCAGGGCCGAGGCAGGGCCAGGGCAGGCCCGGAGGGGCCGGGAGCTGCCCGAGGATGGCTCCGGCTGCAGGAGGCAGCCCCGGGCAGGGCCAGGCCAGCCCCGGGCAGGGCCAGGGCAGGCCCCGAGCAGGGCCAGGGCAGCCCCGGGCAGGGCCAGGGCAGGCCCCGAGCAGGGCCAGGGCAGCCCCGGGCAGGGCCAGGGCAGGCCCCGGGCAGGGCCAGGGCAGGCCCCGGGCGCCCTCGCAGCAGGACCTGAAGCAGGGAGCCTCCCCTTCCCTCACCTTCGCCACATGGACAAGGGGCATCACGAAGCTGCGGAGGGGAAAGGACTGGTTTTGAGGGAGAAAATAATAGCAATTAGAAGCCACAGGGGATTATTGATCCATGATAATTGATCCATTATCAGCCAATAAGGAGTAAGTGGGAGCTCATATTTTTGAAGCAGGGGAGTGAGCTTCAGTGTTACCTCATGAGTTGTGTCAAAGAGAGCTGTTTGAGGGAATGTGAGACGACAGAGAATATGACCAGCATGCTCTGCTAGTGGTAAAAGCAGGTATGGACCAGAAGGGAAATACTAGATGTTGTGACCAGAGAAAAGACAATAACAGGAATCAAGACACAACAGGGAATGAGTGAAGTGCAGAAATTTAAAATCACAGAAAAAAGAAAAATCTGGCCACATTAAATGGAGCTGAGAAGAGAAGGGATACAATTTAACTTAGATATTAGCAGCCTTCCCACATTTGTTGCCAGGAGAGCCAAGAGAACAGTGCCAAAGTGGGTCAAACAGAGGATTAGCAGTGTGAAAGTGAAGGCGGTCAAAGCAGGCATCATAGCTGCAGAAGGAGACAGGAGTGGAGCTGGACAGGTGAAAACAAAAGGCATGCTGATAGAGAGAATTCCCCTCCAAGTAATGGAGAAGGTGCTCTGTCAAGAGGCAACACACTTATTAGACACAACACGCATCTCTGAAGAAATTAAATGTGAAGTAAGTGTTTAGAGAATTTTCACATTCTCAATTAAACAAAGGATTAGCAATGATCTGATCCAGTTAGATTAGTGGTGCTAGCAATGGGGACCAGTATTGCAAGACAATGCATTACTCTTCTGAGTCACTGGTTTCGTTCTCACATGGGCCTTTATTAACTGCAAATCTTTGCCTCCTGATGGTTGCCTCATGTGAAATGAGTTGGTGGCTCATTCCTGTTCATACTGAGAAGGTATCCACATTACAAAAATCATCACTGTTAATTACAAGCCATTTGCATTAATTGGTATCCTTGCTGGAAGTCTTCACAGGGAAGAAGTCTAATGACTAAACAACAGGCATGGCAGCTAAAACACCCTGTTTCCATGAAGTTGCTCCTGACTGGTCAGGGATTATGTGGGGTATTTGGGGAGGGTGACCAGGAATATGGCAGTTGTTGCCTGAGATGTATGATGTACAGGTGGCCTTTTTGGAACCAACAGCTGATTTTCTGAGCCTAAACTTTCAGCAGTGATGGTGATTTGTGACTTTCATGTGCTGTACCTGTTCTGGACTACTACTTGCAATGGAAATAGCTCCCCATGTCCTAGTGCTTTACTATGGTTTATTTTCTTACTTTTTTTGCCATTACTGTTTTCATTTGACTACCCATCATCTGCATAATGACAAAGTAAACTTCTATGTTGTAATTTATCCACAACAAGTGGAATTTGTGTCTTCTTAATAGATTATTTCTTTTGTCTCAGGTTTACCTTGCCATAATTTCAGATGTAAAAGTGCAGTAGAAAATTCCATTCTTCAATGAGACAAACTAAAATGAAGAAGAAAGCAGTACAGGTACTGTACTGAGCTCAGATAATCCTAAACATTTTGAACAGACAAGAAACTGGTGACATAAACAGTTTTCAGGGGAGTTTGTGGACATTGGAAATACAGTTATCTTAAAAGGGCAACAACTCAACAACATAAAACAGGGATCTTGCCCAAAATGAGAGCCTGTAGCATCATTGTCTCTGTGAAGTACAGTCTGGTTCCTCTTCTTAAATGTTGTACCCATCCAACTCATAAATGAAGTGCTGCAGATCCCATGGGGTATCTCTTTAGTATTTAGGTGTTCTTCTGCAGGGCATTCCACTTCCAATTATTCCTGGACACTAACACATTGGATGTTATGTGGAATACAGTTGTCGGATAAACAGCATAAGTACACCCATTTTACAAAAGCAAGACAGAGCACAGAGGGAATTTGTTTATCAACATAAGATCTCTTTCTCCAGTGTTTCTCAAACATTCAGAATTTTTACTGGTGCCAAGTCTTCCTCCTCAGGAGGAATGCTCACCATTTCTCCTCATCAGGTCTTGAATCTCTCAAAGTGGCAACTTGGAGAGGAGGGAACTTGCAACTAGTGATGACCTTTCTTTTGGATGAGGAAAAGAAAAAAGCAACCAAAGCCATGGAGGGATCCTATAGAGACACATGGCATTTTCTACTTAATACTGATTCTTTCCACAAACAATGGATTTATGCTGTGGACTTATTGAAACTAGGGTCTTGGAAAAACAAAGCGTGATCCTGTGATTGTGTATCCATTTATGGTGTATAAATAACCTTTGGACAATACTCTCAGACTCATGGTGTGACTCTTGGGGATGGTGCTGTGCAGGGCCAGGACTTGGACCCATTGCTCCTTATGGGTCCTTTCCAACTCAGCATATTTTGTTATTCTGTGATTTCCTGTGGTTGGGTACTGGACATTGCATTTCTAGTTGTGTTCAGTAGTAGAGGTTTGTAAATGCTGGTTTTAGCTAATTTAGACTCTTTTAAACTAGAAAATATAGGACCATGTATGTAATCAGTGTGTTGCCTGCCACTTAAAATGTCTTTAGATATTTTGTTAAATTTATTCTGTCTTTAATAGCATTAAAAAAGACCATTTTCATGTTTGTAATTTCAATAAGGCTTATAAAAGACTTTCTGAACTCACCAGAGAGAAAGGATCAGTTATCCAATGTTTTCCACCAGTGAACAGATGTAAAACAACCATTAAACTCTAAGTCCTTTAAATCTCATGCTTTCAAGTATGCTTACAAAGTAAGATTACAGCAGGCTCACAGAACAAGTAGAATAACTCTACCTAATTTTTTCTTGGGGTAATTAAATCCCTAACATGAATATAAGTTAAATTTAGAAGAAACGTTATAATATTCCAGGTACTGCACAGCAATTTGCAGTACAGAATTTACTTCTTTTCTAAATGGAGTCCTAAAAAACCATAGAAATGTAAACAAATTTTATAATTTTGGCTGAGTTTGACCTACTGGTCCTATTTTAAGATGGAATCTCTGGCTATGATGAACGCTTTTCAAAAATAAAGGGATATGAAATTATTACTTAATATAAATGAAATAGACACACCTTGTTAAATTGGGTGCTTATTATGGGTAAATCATGCTCATCTGGGTTACCTTTAACAGTTCCTCTGATACCAGGAGGACTGCACTGAGAAAGGAAAGATGTGTTTGTTGTCAGAGATCTCATTAGGTAAGGGCCTGAGATAGCAGGAATGTGACTAGGGTTGATGTTGTCTGGGGGTGCATAAGTGTCTTTCTGAAGAGAAGGGATATGAGATCCCTTCTCCTTAGGGGTGTTTCCAAACATTTGCCACCAGTGGCTGCTGTCCCCTGAAAAATCCTTCTGATTTCAGGAAATATTCAGACAGGCCCAAGGTGGTGAGTTATTATCTCTTGTTGCAGCAGTGTGAACTAATTATAGACACAGAATAATTGTTGGGTAGTAAGGAGGTGAGGAATGACAGGAGGAGCAACAATAAGATTATGTGGTCACTTGCCAAGGGATGCTGCTTGGTATAATGCAGCTAAGAGGGCTTATTTGTTTGTTGTTTTATTCTAA
This sequence comes from Daphoenositta chrysoptera, assembly GCA_013397915.1. Lineage (NCBI taxonomy): Eukaryota > Metazoa > Chordata > Aves > Passeriformes > Daphoenositta > Daphoenositta chrysoptera. The sequence continues at coordinate 961,843 of VZRO01005065.1, forward strand.
TTAGGGTGTATGTCCTATTTGCTGGTATTATTAGAGTATTGTGAAAGAAGTGTTTCTGGGGAATGGACTTAAGAGAATTCAGGACAGTGAACCTGCAGAACGACTCAGGACAGGCACTCTGTGCAGAGGGCATGATATGGAGAAAACACAGAGACTGTTTTTGACCAAGATAGAGGCTGCTGGCATTAGCAAAGAAGGGAACATAGGCCATTGAGTCACACACCTGGGTAACAAGACACAGCAAAGTGATGATATGGCCTGATCTGACACCAATAAAATCAGTGAACCATTAACCTGAGTAAAAAGCATCATCAAATCCAGAGACAACACTTGTGAGAAAATATTTTCACGGGCAGAAGCAGATGGGCTTGGGCTCATGTTCCTTTTGCTCCAAACCTGTCAAAAGCAAGCATTTGTGGTCCTTGTAGCTGTCATCCCAAGTACACCCTGACAAAGGACAGCTTAATTACAGCATAGTTATATGGCTTCTGGATGGACCTGGCTTGTACTCAGGCTGCTTGGAATGGGCAGTGATGATCACACCTAGAGTGCCCATCTACGTAAAATTACTGGCTCTGCCACTAACTCTGAAATCGTCAGTTCCAGATCTAGAGTGTTTTCACACAGTGTTTTGCAACAAATGGAAGATTCTAAACATGTCCTCTGAAGTGCGAATTTCCATTCATGCGTATCACCTGGGAGCACACTTCAAAGAATGTGCTTTCCCACTCCCATGCCAATAGCATGGCTTGAATATCCAGTGGGTGAGCTCTGGAGCAAAGATTCAAAGGCTGGCTTGTGAAAATCTGAGAGACCTCCCATAAAACATGCCATCTTCTCTAAGACATGACAACTAACTTTTTTGAGCTATGGAGAGTGATTATAGCTGCTTGTACTTGGCCTGTTTCATGAATGCTTCTGGGTTTTACTAGCCCTGCTAATTTTGGACTTTCCTTCTTTTTGTTTTTCCCCAGGATGAAAAAGTGATGTGAAGAGCTTACAAACTCACACAGACAATAGTTGTCTAAAATTCCCAGTGTGAAGTTTTTTTCTGATAGTACAAATTCTCACTCAGGTGCAAATTCCTGATAAGTCTTATTTCCTTTCTATTCTGGTTCCTGTGCTAGGTCTTCTGACTCTCTCTTCAAAGCCTCTTGGGATATTTTGGTCTTTCTGATACCAAAACTCAAGTTACATGGAAGTGAGTCTATTTGAACTTGGCTCCATTTCTTTATTTTCTACTGAAGAAATGTTATTTTATTCAGACAGTTTAAAAAATCTGGTTTAAAATGAGAAAAGAATTGGTTTTTTATATCAGAGCTGCATAGCATTTGCAGGTGTTTAAGGGTGAGTCCACTAAGAACAAACATACACTATTGTAATCTGACTCTGATTTATTTTACACAAAATATAATTAACTCTCTATCTCTGTATCAATTAGGGAAATGTGAGTACTAAACTTTGGGGAAATATAGGCAGTTAATGTGACATATGAGAAAATCCCTTTGTGGTTTTTGGTCTTTTTTGTGTGGGGTTATTTTTTGTTTGGTTGGTTTGGTTTTGGGTTTTTTAATTATTATTATTATTCTAGTAAAGACCCGGTCATTTAAGACATGACATCCTGTTACTGTATAGAGTGACCTGAGAAGCATGGCTGTCATCCCACCTCTTCTGTGCTTCTTTATCAGGTGTTTTGCTTGCCACTTCAACTGATTCTTACTTTGGTATTTTATTCTTTAGTTTTTGTAGTTTACCAACAAAGAGTTCACACTTCTCTGATCTGAGTGCACATGTATTTGGTTTCTCCTTCATCTGAAATTGCTGGGATTCCTCAAAAATGACTGGATTTATTTGCCTTCCACACAGTCTTATTCTCTGCTCTGGTTTGCTAGTATTTGAATTAGAATTGGATCAGTGCTGATCCAGATCACAAACTAAACAATCTGGCACTTAAATCCTATACCCAACATTATTCCATGCTGAATTGTGAAAGCATCTACAAGAGACCTGCACATAATTTCCTGGATGCTGGCTGGCATAGTTTCTTTCTCTTTCTGCCAGTGATATAGTATAACAATCATGTTATCCCTTCACAGACTGGAAACAGTCTTCTCTATTCCCTGTCATGCCTTGTCAAACTTCTCTAGTTATAGACTGCTCCAGAATTACTAGGTGTGGAGAATTATACACAGTCCATGCTGGTGGACCATGCTCCACTGAGCTACATATCCTCATGAAGTGTTTTTGCTTATCCAATCCATACTAGTACTTGACAGTCCTTTCTGCAAGAGAAGGATAAAATTGTTCTTAGAAGAAGAAGCAAAGTCCTGCCTCAGTAGGTGCAAAGTCAGCATCTGGAGCCAGCAGAGAAACTTGTGGTACATGTAAATTTGATACATATCTTGTGTTGAATTGATAGCCAACAGTCTGGCTTTTCTTGGCTTGTCGAGTTACTGGCACAGAGAGGGAAGATGCTGGCAGAGTTTTGGGAGAAAAGCAGCTGTAGGCAGTTACCTTGAAGTAAAGTCTCAGATCTCTTTACCTCCAAGAAGCCAGAACCATTTCTTTGCAGATTAGGGGAAGTTGTCCTAGTCCTTTAGGAGTACAAAGTTTAATACCTGTTTTCTCAATATTTCATGTTGGTGAGTTTGACAAGCTTCTATGCCTGAATAGAACAGGTTTTCAGAGGTGCCTTGTCCTGTTGCTTACCCTGGGACTGTGGGCCACACTTGTGGTAAACAACTAAGGGTTGAACACTTCACTGCTCAGTATTTTAACATTTCAATCTGTTTCAAAGTTTTCGCCCCAGACTGCTTTGGACCTTTTTTGCTGATTTGAATATTTGAAGCAATTTAAAAGATTGTGTCTATTTTTTGTGTTTTAGTGGTTCAAGCTTGAAATAAATACTTATTGCATGATCAGAATATTAATTTGCCTGCTTGCCACTGACTTTTAAGCTTCTTGCTATGGCAAACAAGTTGATATTTATTCTACTTGATTCTTATAAATAATAAAATGGTGAATTTCAAAGACTTTTAATAAACATTGCTGTGAGCTTTATAAGAAACATTTTACTAATAAAACAATATTTCCAAGGTCAAATCTACTGTAAGACCATATTTTCTGTGAAGATACAGATGGTTTTCATGTTCTGTCCAGTATACACATCTGTTATTTAACAGTCTGGATCTTTTGGAATTACCCTGATGTAAAAATTAACATTCTCCGATAGTAATGCTGTGAATATATTGATAATTTTATTCCTAAAAAATCTTGATTTTTTTTTTTTTTGCTTTTATACTAAAATACAGTTATTCATTAAGGTAAACTCCTTCATATTTTGCGTTTGCTTTTTAGATCAGATTTACACATTTGACAGTTTTCCCGTGCCAAACAGACATCAACATGAATAATGAAGTGTGTCACAGTAAAGTAATTCTTTACAGAAGCAACACCAATAGAGTACTTTTCCACCTTCCCTGACCTATTTATCACTGTCTTCCCCTGCACCTTTCTGTAGACATAGTTGTGAACGAAATGAATATTGCATGTTATGAAATGCAAGGCTGTTTGTAATTTCCTGTAATTTATAGACATTATATTTATTATAATTTATATAGTGATAAACCTACCAATCTTCTGACATAAGTGGTGCAAATTGAGCAAAAGAAACATCATTTTCTATCTGTTGTACTTGATACCATGATTGTTCCAGGGCTAAGATTACTTTTTCGTCATTATTCATGACCATTAGTCAAAGCTGTGAAAAAATCTAAGATATTGGTCAATCTTTCTCTAGCCAAACTCCTAGTGATGAACACAGCAGATTCAAACAGTATGCTACTCCTAGTAGGTATAAACTGTAGAGTTTCAAAGTGAATTTAGCCCAGTAAGGGATATTTAGTAAGGAAGCTTCTTGCTTTTGGGCAAGCTGGGTGTTGAAACTGTGCCTGTTGCACTTGTTAAGCAGGACTGCCGTGACAACTCAAACCAAAAGAAAACTGAACTCATCAGTATTTATGTTATAAGCTGTCTACCAATGAAGCTATATACATAATAAATAATAAAAACATAGATTAGACAAATAAACCAGCAGCCTGTTTCATTTTGTTGATACATGGTATTAGTCTCAGAAAAATATTTAGCTTCTAAATAGAATATTTTAATAAACCACGATGAATTTCTTCTTCTTAACACAGGACTTCACAGATGAGTACACAGAAGGAACATGACTCGAGCCAACTTCTGATAATCTGAATAGGTTATAAATCACAAAATGGAACAATTAATTATTTTATTAAATATCTAATGCTTTAAACAACTGGTACTGAAAGTAAAATGTTAACAAAGGCTGTAGACAGCTGGACTGGAAAATGAATGTAACCTATTTATATCATCTGATTTGTAGGGATGAAAAGGTGGTAGCAGGGGCAAAAGAAGAAGTAATTACTAACTGTTCTGCAAATGTAATTGCTGTTTTGCAGAGCCAGTGGAAAACCATCAATTTAAATGTACATTTCTTCTCAACAGAGCATTGTGGCAAAAGATTTTGGTTGAAGTGACAAAGGCCTGTGTTTGAGAATTGCCTGTGAGAATTTCATTTCATTTACATTCTTTTATGAATATATAATGAATCTTCAATCTTATTTAAAGCAAAATGATAAATATGCTATAAGGTTTTTTGTTTTCCCCAAAAGTAATTAAACGTCTTATTGCTGTGTTCTGGGCTAACACAATGTGAATATCTAATGCAGGAGTGCATGCATTCTTTTATTTAAACAACAGGCTGGACATTGCTTATTTGGAGTGAAACCGGGCCTGGCACCCAGCAGATCCTTGATCTTTCTAGTGCTGCACTAGGTACAGTTCTTGGCTAGCTACTTTGGGATGTCAGTTCCTTTACAACACAAAATCCAGTATATGAAAAATCTAGTAAATTTACCGTGTAGAAGCCACTGGACATCTGAGGCAACTCTAAACCAACTCACCTGTGAGCTGGTAGCAAAGGAAGCATCTTGCAGGTGGAGCTGAAATCTAGGCTATGATCTCACGCTGGGAGCTGTTACGCTCTGGCTCTAGGCTGCCACTCCAGTCTGTTGGATGCTGTGGCACGAGACCACAAAGAGCAGCCTGGGAACTGCTTTGCTTGATGTTGCTGACTGAGCTGACGTCTGATTACTTCCCAGAATACTGGAAGAACAACAACAAAAAAAAGTCGATTTCTCTATTTTAAAATTTTGGAATAGTTTAGGCTTCTAATTTCAGATAATTTTATAATGTTACTAAAGGGGGAGAAAACAAAAAAGTGCTGTGTCTGTGACCAAGGCTGGCAGATAGTTTCACCGCCTGCTTTATCAGTTGCTCAGGACTAGCAGTCCCTAGTCTATTCTTCAGATTTCTTCTTTCTGTTGCTAAAGCAATAACACAAATTTGAGGCAATAAATTTCTTTGTCTTATATGTCTGAAGTTAAAATAGCTGCTCTAGATGAAGAGCTGGGCAATTAAATAGTTTATTTAATCTTGTGTGTTGTATTTTTTAAATTGATATTTAAAAATTATCATTAAAAAATTCCCTTTGTAAGAAACACTTCAATTCATATGTAATTTACTCATAAAACACATGGTGTCTCTGCTATAGATTTCGAGCACCATATGGGAATGAACATATTTTCTTTAACTTCTATTCAACAGTACATAGTGAGGGGTTTTTTTCTGATTTTATTGACCTATCTAAAAATATCTTTCAGTATTTTTTCCCCTGATTGCATTATTCTCTTATACCCTTAGCACTGCATTTCTCAGCTGACTGATTTGACAGTTTGTGAAAAGGGTAGAAATTATCAACTGAAACTAACAGGCTCATGTTATTTCACCAGATTTTACTCTCTGTAGAACAATGTGAAAAGAATGACCCATTTTTTTCTCTTCCCAGGATTAAAAGCCAATACATCAAGAATCTTGAAACTATCACTAATTTGCAGTGATTTCTATAGGCCAGAAATGCTTCTGTTTATATGTTGCACTCTTTGCAGTTTGCTACCTCTTTGATAAGGACTTCCTTACTTTCCTATAAAATGAATTATTGACAAAGACGGGAAAGCCTGATTGAAAGCAAACAAAAAAGTAGTCATTTGTAGAGAATTACAAGTTAAAAACATGGTCAGTCTGTTTTCAGTGATCCACATGCAGATGCACCCTTTGGCTGACAAGGCCAAAGCTCCTTCAACACTGCTTAGTGCAGCACACGATCTCATCTCCCACATCTGTGCAGTTCCCCTTACCCTCCTATTCATGGTTAACATCGATAAAGTCAAAAGCTGTGTCTCCATCAGTGCCTCCTGTGCCTCACAGAAGTTTTGTAGGCCATGCTAAGTAGTCGATAGCACTGCATGTGTTTTCCCCGTGAATTTTGATGACAATGTAACCTAGTAGCCCACAGAAAATGTTGATGGTGGGTCGTCTTCACAATTTGTCAATTAGTCTGTAAAGCTGGTATTGTTTGTTGTGGCCTTTCTTTTGACTGTAAACAAAGTAGTGTAAGCTGCCTGATATGGGTATCAGTAGCACAGAGCCCAGCAAGACTGAGAGATCTGGCTAAGTGCTTGGTAAATTTGGGTGATTTGTCTATTTGATCCTCTGGCACCTAGTAGTACAGCAGTAGCATGGCTGCTACCCTTTTAGTAGGAGAGAGTGTGTGTGAAGTATGTAAGGAAAATGACACTGGTCTCGTGCTTCTCCTGATCTAACAATTAATGCAAAGGGTGGAAGCTGTGACTTTTGTACTGCTCTGAGGTCTGTAGAACTTTTCTGAAGTATGTAATAATCTGAAATGAAATTTTACCAATCCCTACATATGTATGGTATGTTGATTCAATGTATCAGGTCCATGCATAACCTGCATGCCAAAGCATTGCAGAGAGACATAGGTAAAACAATGGAAGACCAGTGGCCGTTACTCTAGCAATGTTAATACCTATTCTAAAACCACCATGCTGGTGTCATGGGTCATATAATCTCCAAACATTCTCAGTCTCTATGTTAACTCTCCACAATTTCAGATTTCAAATCAGCACTTCATCTGTGCTTAAAGAATAAACACCCAAACCCTTTTAAATATAGAAAATTACAATTCTGTGAAAAGATCTACTTCCCTCCATTTTGATGTACCTTTATCACTATAAAATTTTTACTGGTGGTTTGGACTTTTCTATACTTTCTGCCTGCAAAAACATGAGTGAAGCATGACAGAAAGTTTTCTTATTCCTTGAAAGTTTTCAAATACATGTCTCAAAAAAAAAAAAAAAAGAAAAGCTGAAGAGACCTCTAGTAATATGAGCTGTCAGCATTTTGAATGTGAATTTTTTCCTGACAGTAGACTGTAAACCATTATACACTAAATCTTTGCATTCTTTATATGGCTCTTTACATTTTATGCTGATATGAACTAAAAGAGACACAAGTCTCTTTCTCTTTTTTGTCTGAATGTAAAGGGATGTTTGTTCCCCTTCAGCAGCAACACTAGGACAGCACATTTATCTTTGCCATGTTTTCCTCTCTTCCACTTTGTCCTAGATACATGGGATTTTTGTCCTAGAAGATATCCTTCTTTGTTGTTCGAGACATAGTGTTAGGTCTAACCCTTCAGACACTTATAGGGGGATAGATTAATGCCTACAGCCATAGGGCCTAAATAGGATTGTCCAAGAGGTTCTTCAGAGGTACTACCTGCCAGGGGCCTCTTCTCCTTTGGCATTGCTCTCTGCTGAGGAGCCATGTACATATTTCCAGCTCTTTATAAACAACATTCACTGACGACCAGATTCTGATTCTCATAAATGCCTTATTTTAAAAACTGGTCTGCCGTAGAGAAACTATGCTATGCTATGAAAAGGATCTAAAGCTGAACTTCTCAGCAACCAGATTTAGATTCAGAAGATAAATTTTAGCCTATCATGCTAAATTCCCTGGTAGTTTGCTCTCTGAAGAGTAGATATTTGTGATTGCATTTCATGGATTCTTATGCTGTCATACTCTTGAGGTCGAGAGATAAAAGGAAATAAATTCACATTTAAAAACTTCTCTACCTGAAGAAATAGTTCCAAAATAGCCATTCAAAGAGGCAATTGTAAGAATAGACAGTACAAAATACCTCTTGTAGAGGAGCTGTTTGAGGTTACTTCTCTGTGTCAGCAAATCCTTCAAAGTTTATATCCAAGCAGGGATTGCAGTCTTTGCTCTTGCTGTCATCAGGCCTGCGGAGAAGAAAATAAAAGAGCAAGGCTAATGTCTTAGGGTTTTTTGTTCTTAGGCAGAATGGATAATTGTAATTTTTTGGAAAAGGATTCTCTTTATTTTCTGTTTCAGACTGATATTCAAAGACAGACATTGCATGGTATGAAGATAGACATTGCACAATATATTCATGTGGACAGAGGCAACATTCTATTATACCTATCTTCTATAATTTCTCTTTTATTTATTTTGAGTGTTAATTATTTTTATTTCTTCCAATTATTGTTGAGTAGACAACATAAATAAGACCCAACAACAGATCTCTTTGAACCTCAATGCAAGATTTCTCAGTATATATAAAAAAGTAAACCCCAAACCCATCACTTAAAATCTCAAATTCTCTTTAGATTATTACAAATGTAGAGACTTCCACACAGATGGTGCTTATTTTCAAATCAACTTGATGTAGAGTTACAGGGAGTATGTTACATATCCTAACAAGTATGTATTGTTGAAATAGCTTCCTTCTAGAGTTTGGAAAATGTCATCAATGCTTAGGCAAGAAAACAATACCAGGGAGATGGCAGAGATAGGAATAGTTGAGTGAAAGTAAACTGTGTGGTCCTATTTCCTAATCAAGGAACTTGCCATGGGGAAGAGAATTCAGTGATACTGAAATTGCAGCATAAATTAAAAAGGGAAAAGATACTCAGCCTGGGAAACTATTTGCCAAAAGATGTAGTGAGGCCAAGACTTGGAGAAAATTCAAAAGCCACTTGGCTGTTCTACAACCATAATAAGCCACAATGGTATGTTTTTCAGGGTAGATATAAAGATTGTTCTTCTAGAATGTGAGTCAACTGATAATTGCCTGAGAGTGGAATGAAATTTCCCATTGGAAAAGTTATTCCCCCACTGTCTGTAACAGGGTTTCTCAGACCTCTTTGTTCCAGTGTCTGGTGCTGGCCATGGTCTATGACAGGATGCAGTCTGCATAACTTAATAACTCATCCTTATTACTAGCATTTAGGGCAAAAAGAGCTCTGGGATAATTACTGAAGTATTTATACAAACATTGTTGTACGGCAGTCTTGCAAAAAGAGCTCTTAGATAGTTCATCTAGGTGCCCGCGGTGTGAACTGCACACTGCTGTGTCACAAAGTACAGCTATTTGAAGTGTTTAACAACCTCCACAGGACTGCTCTGTTGCTGTGCCACTCCCATATGATCACAGAATACAGAAGTGGCTAAGCCTCTGCAGTGAGCCCCATCTCGTCTGGAATCAAGGACACTTAACATAATCTACTACAGAAGGACTTTCAATGTCTTTCCTGTCAGGTAAAACAGCCTAGCAGTTGGCACTTTACATTTAGGAGAAAGCTGGGGGTACAGATTGCAGGATGTCATGGGGCCACTTATGCCACAGTGTCTTTGCCATTTCCTTTCTGATAGTGTACAGTGCTTGAAACAAGACAAGGGCATCTCTTATCTACACAAAAGAAACTTAGAGTGTTTTAAAGAAGCAAATTGATTAGCAGTTCAGTGGTTGCACCACAGAGCTCAGTTCAGACTGCTCAGCCCTACTAGGTGGGGTAAATACACCTGTCCAGAAGTTTGTGTTCTCACTAGTAGATTGCTGGACTCTTTTATACAATTAAATTAAAAAGTGATAGACAGCAGTCTTAGGCACTGAAACTCCATTGTTCCTACTGTTAGTTAATTAGATTTGGGCACACCTTTAACCCAAGCCAGTTATCTCTGTGCCAAACAGTTCCTGAACATGGCAAACATATTAATCAATTGGGATGTGATCATCACATTTGGAGCAGTGAGGGAGTTTAGAAGGGACTTCAGTGGGCTAATTTCAGCTGGCAAATTTCAGCCAGTTAACTTCAAGTATCAGTGCTGGGAATGACCCAAGGTGTACAAAAGTTAACAGAATTGTTGCTTTACAGTTAGCTTATTTAATGGTGGCTTGAGTGTACATATCTGTGCAGGAGAGACATGCCTAGCATTTTAGTAAAACTCTAATTAAAGTTAGAAACACAGGGAGGGAAGAAAATAATTATCCTGGAGGTTTGACTACAGAGAGATAATCCACAGGGGAGCAGTTGTCTTCAGAGTCTGACCTTCTTCAGGGGAAAGTCTTTCATGTGACGCTCAGGATATAAAATTCTATGTTTCAAAACTACAATCTAAAAGATTTAACCCAAAAGGCTTTTGATACAAGGTCGGGCTTTTGGGGTTGTTTGTTTGGGTCTTCTGTTTTGATTGTTTGTGGGGTATTTGTTTAGTCAGGATATTTTATCTTGGTACTGGTTATGCTGCCTGGAATATTGGGAGTGGATTGATTAGAGGTGGTGTAAACATTCACTGGGTGTCTTTTTGGAAGGACAGTGTGCAAAAAAATGTCAAAAATGATACCCTATAAACTTCAGGAAGATGTGAAAAGCATCTTCCAACTTCTTTTACTTTTGTTATTAGAAGAGTCTTGCTGGCCATTTGAGCAAGCAACGTTTAGGAGGGTATGAAAGTGGTAGTCTGTTTCATCTTTGTATGTCTTTTTAAAATCCCTGTTTGAATGTTAAAAGGCTCTGATAAAGAAGAAAAAGGTCATCTCTTAAGCATATGATAAGAACTATGATAGCATATGATAAGAACTTAAGCATATGATAAGACCTATGATGAATTATAACTTGAGAATAGGACAGTGCAGAACAGTCTAGCATTCTATAGAAATGATTTCACAGCTTCCAGCTGAGGGACAGGCAGAGGTATCTAAGCTCCCTCCAGAACTGGATGCAGAATTGCTGTGTCAGCACAGCACTACACCCTAATTAATCAGCAGAGAGGAGTTAGGTAAATCAGGTCCAGTAGCACCATACTATTGCAACTCTGTGTCTTCTCAGATACATGTTATCTTTACTGTGCTGGATCAGGTAAATGTTCCAACCTGTTCAGTACCTGTAACTTCATCCTAGACTGCGTCGTCTAAAATGTCTATTGGGTGTCTGACTTTGAATACCAGTATCTTTGGACAAGTAGCCATACACACGTAGGAAAAAATAAAGTAAAAGACTTCAGAAAGAGTAATCTTTTAAATATGAAACAGAAAATACTTAGATTTTCTGAAATGAAGTGCAGTGAATTTTTTTGCATCATAGATTCTGCAATTATGTGTGAATGTGTTGAAGTGTTTCTTCCATACAAACATAGCCCCATTCTATTTGGTTAAAATCCACAACAAAACAACAGTTCTTCATCTGATCAAACTGCATTGACTGTGGCCAAAGAAAGCACTTTTTGTCTTTTGTGAATAAATAGACCCTGCTGCCATAGACCATATTAGATATTAAGGAAATCCAAAATAAGAAACTAGGGAAATTCAAGACCTGGTTGAATTACAGAAGCTTTTGAGTGTCTAGAGGAAGAAAACCAATTTGAAAGACCTATTGTTACACTTTTCAACAATTTCACTTCTCACCCAGAGGGTGGTTGGGTACTGGAACATGCTGCCCAAGAAAGTGGTCACAGCACCAAGCCTGAAAGAGTTCAAGAAGTTTCTGGACCATACTGTTATGTATATGATATTATTCTTGGGGCTGTCTTGGATTTTGGTGATTCTTGTGGGTCCCTTCCAACTCAGCATATTCAATGACTCAGTCCTGTAAAACATAAAACTCACCAGACAGAGGTTCAAATTTTTGATTCTTCATAGATGAGATATCCTGAGACACACTAGCCCAAACTGTATCCTTGATTTTTGATCGCATTGTGCACTGGCACACTTGGGATATATGTAGAAATACCATACATGAGTTTACATCATAGGAGACTGATGTCTTTGGTGCTCATTAGAACACTGTGGTTGTGAGTTAATGCACTGAATTATTTTCAATCTTTCAAGCACCAATTAAAATATTTCTTAGATGCCTTTTCTTCTTTCTCATATTCTCATATTCTTATATTTTACATATTCTCATATTTCTCATATTCATAGTTTCTTGTCTATGGATATAGGTTCACAATATCTAATCATATGGAAAAATTACAAAGATATTATAGTGTTCTAGTCTGAATTCCAAAAGAAGTGAGCATGTGTAGTCTGCTTCTATTAACAATTTTTGTATATTTTGGCTAACACTTTTTGGTTTTAATAGTGATATAGAGCATTTAAAGAGACTAAATTCTCCCTTCTCTTATGAGGTAGTGGCTAAGTATATGTTCAGAGACACTCCTGTTCTTCCACTGGCAGAAGTGCTGCAGTGTTATAACTTCCCAGTTTTGATAGCCAAGAATCAAATGAGAGACAAATATTTTGAAAGCAGGAAAAGCATCAGTTCAGAGCTTGCTTTTTCTTGGAAAGAATCTATCCACATTACAGGAAGCCATGGGCAACCACTTTTTTCTATTCCCTTTCTTACAGAACTTGTTTTATAAGTCCCAATATCTTCAATGCAGAACTATGTCTACAATAATGTTACCACGGGGTTCTCAGTGGCGTACAGTTTGACACCTGACAGTCCCTTATTAACTATAGCATTATGATGGACATTTCCAGAGTGAATTGATAATTTCATAGGAAGTTTTGATTTCTAGATGTTGATGAATTGCTAACAGAACTGAAAACTGGAGGTAAGGCACTTGATAATGCATTGTGATGACAGGATATCCTTAGGCACCCACTGTCTATTGAAGCAGGGAGTTATTGAAGAGGCATGCTAGAATTATGATAGTTTGCATTCTGTTGTCCGATTTCTACCAGACAAATTAGTTTTATTCGTATTTCTAGAAGTTTTATTCTTCACTCTTATTGAATTACTCTGATTAAATTACATGGAAAAAGCTGATTTTTATAGTCCCTTGTGCTAGCAAAGGTTGAGAAGAAGTGCTTATAGCCCACCCTCTCTCTATTTCCTAGTCACATTTCAATATTTTCTTACAAGTTCTGCTTATCTTTTTTTCTGCCAAGGTTTATTACATTGTGATTAAAATGAAAAATTACTCTTCCCTGCAATGTTTGAGATGAGGAGAGCAATACTGAACTTTCATTTGAAAGAAAAGAGATAGTCATGTGTGGTGTATCCAGGAAGTAAAATCTATAACAAACAGTAATAACATTATTTCATAGAAAAAAAAGCCTGCAGAATTTCTAGAAAAACATTATTTAGTGAAATTGTATGACCAAAACTGAATCACATATATAAGTAGCAGGTTTTATCTTTTCTAGCACATGAGAAAGCATAGCCACCTTTTCCTAGTTGGGGTATGTGTATGCCCATTTCATTTTGCATGTGATACCTGTTGTCTTAACATTGTAGGGACTAGTCCTGTGGCAAGTTATATGTTGTTTTGGCACTAAACTGCAGCTGGGGAAAATGCCTTAAAGAGGGTCTCCTTTGAGTACTAGGCACAACTCAGCACTGTGACTTCTCTCCTGCTTTCTGTCCTACATGCATATAATTAGGGTGTCACCCTAATCTGCAGACCATCTGCTTCTGCCACAAGGGATCCTGGACAGAGAAAGCAGCCGTAGCACTGTGCTGCATAAATGCAGGTAGTACAATCTTCACTATGTCAATTCTCAGGAAAGCCAAACAATGGTTTGTCTCTGTCCTGCCATTCTGGACAGGCAGGCAACACCAATACAGTCCTAAGGGCAAATCCCAAGTCAATCGATAATAGAAAGGCATTGGGGAAAAAAGTTCTTCAAAACAAAAATTTGCCTAATGATGAGCTTCCTTTTGTTTTAATTTGAGCTTCTGATAGTGATTCTGCCATCTCCAGAAACAAAGCACAATATAACATGAACTACTGGAATAGGGAGATGCAGGAGTCATTAGCAAAACCTTGCCCAGTACAGCGTTAACACAGCCTGCTCTTGATGCCTCAGTTATACAGCTCTCCTCACATATTGCCGCTTAGATCCTTTCCCCATGACATTGTCACAACATATTAAAGCCCCCATCCTGCAAACACTTCACGAATGTGAGTAGTCAGAGTTAATCACATGCATGAGTGTTTGCAGGACAGCAGCCTGAGAGATTAAAATCTAGAAAAGCAACCATATAAAATGACCTATTTTGAGCAGGAAGAGAAGGGGCTCAACATAAGTTCTTTATAGCTTACTTGGATATAACATTGCAAAATATGTCATGAATTACATTTTTACGGAACGTCTTTCTCTCCTGTAGCACCATATCTAAAAACATAACAGCAAAAGATGAAATGTGAAACTGGCAGTTTGCCAACATTTTAAATCTGTTGATGTGGCCATGACACAGAAAACCAGACACAAGAACAGCTGTCTGGCACGGGAGTATCCTGGTCTTGTTCATTAATTGAATTCCCAAACAGCATTTGTCACAAATTCTGAAGATTAGGAGTTATGATTATGGAATAGTAACACAATGAAAAATAAAACAAAGGTAGGAAAACAAAGAGAGATGCTGTTACTCACTAATTGTCATGCACTCAGCACCTTCAACAGCCTACTTAGCACCTGCCTCTTCAATAGGCTTTAGCAAGAAGGCTGGGACCAGATCCTTTTTTGTTGCAGCAGTTAGTTCAGTTAGTTTGCAAATCAGCCCTACTGCATTAAAAAAAAAAAA
>VZRO01005065.1:976705-1008438 GCA_013397915.1 Daphoenositta chrysoptera
AAAAAAAGTTGATTATTCTGCATACTTTGAAGGGTAAATGCTAAAAAAATTTCTTCTTTAAACTATTTCAGTCTCTTTATATATATTTATATGTTTTACTAAAAACCAAGGTACTTTGTGGCCTGCCAGTGCATTTCCTACACGTTGCTCAATATGTTACATTTTGTTGCCAGACGAAGCACAATGTTGCAGGAAAGAAATCGGGGCTTTTTTTCCCAAGCAATTGCCAAACTACTCTTTATTTCCCCACTATATCATGCTTTTCTGAACAAGGCTTCATTTTTCATACCTCTTCTAGGCTAATTCGATCTGACATCTTTAAATCCCATCACTTGACACTGATGTGGAGATGGAAATGTAGCACTCATTATGAAAGTTAATTATGATGGCTGATAGAAATTCTTCTACCCCCGCTTTTTCTGTCCTCTTTTCACAAAAAAGGCACAAAACTAGAGTAATCCACTATCTGAGGAGGGACTATGGAGAGACAGGAATCATATTGTCTAAATTTATGTGCATTAAAACCAACCACAAATGCTTTATTCCAGCTGTTCAAGTGATTGGGGTCTGTGTTTCAACTTAGAAATAGTCTTCTGTGTTTAGGAACAAAGATAAGTTTAACCTCTTTGGATGGCCCTTCATTAACCACCATTTACAGTCGCAGTGTGGCATACCAGCCAGCTTTAAGTAAGATTACCTCTACCTGATCTAGGGGCTGAAAGCACTCATAACTGATGGGCTTCAAGTAATGACTAAACTTTCAAATATTTGGGTTGCTAGAAACTTAAGATGCTGTAACTTGTAACCGGTTTTAATTCTTTGGAGCACAATCTAAATATATTTTTGTATGAGTTACATTAGAATAAGAAGTACTGCAAGAGCAGTATTTTTGCCTTAGTCTCGCATTTCATCTTGTGTTGCAAGATGTTGTCATTTCATCTTGGTTGCAGATGGGGAAATGAGAAGAACAAAAATATTAAATATGCTTAGCAAACAAGGATAACCAACAGCCTAACTAACAGTCCAAATTTTCAGCAATTTTTTTTTTTTACAGTATCAATTTTACATCTTGGTTAAGTGTTATGAATGGAATTGCCACTGCAGGAATTCCACTGTGGTTAACTTTCATGGGAATCAGTGTCGAAATTTGGATGTAGCACCTGGGATATCTGTTGTAACTTGCCTGAAAAGAAAAAGACATTGAGAAAAATTCCTTTTCTGTACACCATGGCTCTTTATGCCTCCACGATGGCATGCAAAGTCTTCATAATGAAACCTAAGGGATTTCTCATTGTGTAAACTGCAGTCTGGACTTGATGTAATCATTTTATGTTACTCCTCCTCATAGCTTCCACAATTAGAGAGAGATGTGGGTGAAGCATTGTAAGACTGGGGTCATTTTTGACTGAAAACCAGCATATGAGATCTCTATGGAGCCACTAGTGAGGTGCAGTGGGGAGTTATCTTGCCTTAATGGTGAGTAAATGGGTACAGTTTCTTAATGTCAGATTTTTTTCTCAGGCCTTCTTGGGCTAAGTTTTCTGTCATGTGTGTCCTAAGCTGTGCAGTGAGAAGTACACATTTCTATGATTCAGCTGTAAAGATGAACTGATAGAAGTACGTGAACATGGCAGAAATTGTGCTAAAAGGACAAAATCAGACATAAGCAAACAAATGAATTTCTATGATAATGATGACTGAAAAAAAGAGAAGCAGTTCTTTTTGAAAATATTTTGTATAAATATATGAAATACAGTGGTTTCATTATGGCAACAGTCTGTTTTTAAAACTTCCGATTATTTGATTTATTACTGTACAATATTACAAGCAGGTAGTTTCCTAGACAAAGGTGTATTGGATTTTTTCATACCACAAGAATTATTCTAATTCATGCAAATTTGATTTGCATCTACACATCAAAAGGAAAGCCTGCTTTCAAATGGTCATTGGAATTCAAGTTTTCCAGGTACCTCTTTTGCATCAGTAAGCAGTGCTACATTCTCTGGAAGCATCTACAATTTCTTTACTCGGATGACCTAATCATAATTCCAGCCATTGAAAATAGTTATGCTTTCATTCTTTAGTACACGTTGAGGATGAAGGAAGAACTCTGATGCCCTTCATTTTGTGTCCTGGATGGATGTTGAAGATAACCACACTAACTAAAAAGTCTAACAGAGGCTACTGCTATCATCTCTAACACTGGTGTAGTAAAATATGTATCTATTCAAATGTAAAGATTTGTTGCATGATCACTCTGTATTTGTGGCAAAAGTAGCTGCTCTTACAAAAAAGTCTTAATTGTCAGTAGCATCGCATTTTACTGGAAGTAAGTCACAAGTCTTTAGTTGCCATTTGAAAAGATTGTTTGGATAGCTCTAGAGAAATTTCTTTAAAATCTTGCTGCACTACACACATTTTAATTACAATTAACAATTTAGTTTATTTTAAAAAAAAACCAGTATGTAAATTGAGTAATACATTTGCTAAACATTCTTTCAGGTTCTAACTGAATTCTTATCCTCTGTAAACTCAGCTCTACTGCGCACATTACACTGCACAGAGTGAAGGACTTATCTGAAAACCATGGATATGATGGAGAGAATCATATTGCAAATGTCTTGTAGAAAGATGAGGCACAAAACCTGAAGCTTTGTAGCTTAAGAAGGTTAAGGCTCAAGAAATTTTTCTTTGTCCACTAAATCACTGATCCTTGAGTATTTTGCTCTCAATCCTTTATTTTTTGTCATAATTACAGTATGACGAGCCTGGTTGTTATGTTGTCATTTGTTCATGTGTTTTGGCCATGATACCTCTGCTTAATTAGTGATGTGTCACTAGGAAGTGCCTAAGGATGCTATGGTGGAGATTGTTTTTGAGATGAAACTGAAGAATGCTGTTCCCATCAGTACTCTATTGCATGCAGGAACCCTGGAATGTATGTGTTTGCAGTAGAATAAGAAGATGAAGGAAGTCTGTCCACTTCCATCCCTTTGCTAGCCTGAGACTGAAAAAGAAATAGGCTACCCAGTTAGGACTGCTTGTGTAGTGTTGTCCTTTGTGAGGATGGTGCTGGCATAGCCACCACCTCTTCCTCTGCAGGTTCTAGCACAGGCAGGGAGAAGAAAACCACACAGAAATGACATTTCATGGCATATAAGTCAGGGAAAATATCATTAGTAAAGGTAAGTTACAGCCATTTTTCTGCTACACTTCTCCAAACTTGGGAAAAACTTCAGCCTATCAGTTAATTTGGTTGTAGATCTGTGCAAGAACTACTTAGGTCTGCTAGATCTACATTACCTTTAGGTCTAGTAAGATGAGTGGTCCAGCGTCTACTTGCATTTAGCAAGAAGTGAGGAGTCTGAGCTGCAAAGATTGGATTCTCACAGGCACAGATGGAGAACCAAAGCCCAACCCAGTCTCTCTTTCAGCCTCAGTGCATGTGTACACAATGAGACAGTATTTGCACAGGAAGATGGTCTGCTGTAGGAAATTATTTCAATGCCGAAGTGCTGGATGTGGCATTCAATATCTAACAGCCTTCTGTGTGAATCCTGCACTTCCTCTCCAAATTCAGTGCAGCACTTTAATATGTTTGTGGTTTTTTGTTTTTTGTTTTTTTTTTAAAGTTGTTGTTTTAGTGTTTGGTTTAAATGTGAAGGTGAGACCTGTGCTCAGGTTGACTTTCCCAGATGTTACACAGCAGTGAATTTTTTAAACTGAGCTATGAGGCATAAAAATAAAGATTTTTAGGAGAAGCCTGACACACTGTTAATGAAAGCAGAGCTGAGAACTCTTAGAGATTAGAAACACATCCGTATCGATATGTATTTTATAAATCACCAGAACATTGCACTGCATGTTCCTTCCCACCTCCTGGAAGAACCAAGACTCTGCAATTTGAAAAAGGAATTCTCAGTATTTTAAAAATTGTTCAGACATGTCCTGGACCTTCTGTTAGGAAATCATACAGTCAAGTGCTTACTAATACAGAGTGACTAACTCTCCATTGAGCTAACAGTGACACAAGCTTTGTGGCAAAGCTTTCACTGTGCAAGCATGGCCTAGCATTGTTTCAAATGCCTGCTGTGAAATTTTCCCTATCACTGACGTTACTTAATTATTTCCAACCATAATTAAATAGGGCAGTTTCCCTTTCTGATATGAATATTCCTTTTCAGAGCATAATTATTCCATGCCCTGACTGACCTAAATAGAGCTGAGTGTCTACCAACCGGATAACACTAAAATAAAGAACCAAGAGAGTTGCAGAAGAGGTCCTGTTGTCCTGATACTGTTCTTCTCAGCAAAAGCACTCATATTGCAAAACCATCCCTAGGTTAGAAAGCTGTAGTGTTTAATATGGTGCTAATTGTTTATCGAAGTGTTGCAGTTTCAAAGTTTTGCGATCTCATTACTTCTTGGTAGATGCAGCTTTGTTCTGCTTTTAACTGAAACCATGGTATTTTCCAAGCCTGTGGATGTGTCATTTTGAGAAGTTAATCTTTTGCAGATTTGAATACCAAAATTCAAGTCTTCACAAACATTCTATTGCTCACAAAAATGAAGATATCCACAGTTACAGAGATATTTATTACCATGAGAAATTTTTCATCTATTCAGACACTATAATCTCTTAATGAACCTACAGTTTTGTGATCATAGCAACATTAATTGAAAAAAGTGACTGAGGTTGACTTCCTTTCCAGCATTGCAATACCTATCTTTCATGCCTGATGCTACAGGGGAATATAAAGCCTTATGTACTTTGTATTCCTGTATATCAGTACCATGTACATGGAGCTGTAAACTCCTAGTGATGATGTTCTTCTCAGGGTAGAGGTGCAAAAGATCCCTGGAGTACTCTCATGTGAACCAAGACAACAAAAGTATGTCTTAAATCCCATGCGTCACCAAGGTGTTTTAATCTTTATTAGTGATCTCTGGCATCCCTCCATCCTCCAAGGATCAGAACCTGATAACGTAGAGCAGGGTACTTAACCTGGTCTTCCAAGCTTATTGCTTCAGGAATGCAGCATCATGGGCCAGTCTGTATACAGGGCAGGGAGACAAAATCGTGGGGCCCAGGCCTGTTATCAGGACAGATTGATTTTGTGTTTATAATCACTGAAAAAAATGCAGAAGTTATTTTGGTCACCCAAGGAAGGCACAGTTCACGTCTGCCAGGGGCAGCAATAATGTCTTCCTAGACAGGAGTGTCAGCTTGTTTTCTTGTCCAATGAATCTTTATTTCCTCTGCAGTAGAAGGGCTTCAGTTGGCATAGGCAGTATCCTTTTCACACAGAATAGCTTGCAGTTTGTTGTAGTGAGACTTATTTATTTCTGAAATGAATTTCATGTACTTCTTAACAGTGAACATCCTAACTGCTTACCCCCTTCTCCATGTAAAATTTCTGTCCTCCATGTTGATAGCACAGTGTGACCTCAGTATGGGCTCAGAGACCAGAACTTTAGGGTTCTTGTGATGATTCTGCAACTACAGATACACATTTCCAGCATAATTTTTAAGAGGTAATTCTATGACTCCCACATCAGATGGCATGCTATCGAAAAATCTGGGATCGGTAAAATAAAAAAAATTAAAACTACGCTGTTCTTATTTTTTTATTAATTTCTACATTTACTTCAATAAAATCTTAACATTTTGTAGCTGTTCTAGAGCTACCATGTGATTGCCAATCTCAGTGATTGAAGAGTGTCAAGGAAATAAATCATAGAATCACAGTATTATAGAATCATAGAATGGCCTAGTTTGGACAGGACTTAAAGGATCATCTAGTTTCAACCCCACTGCTATGGACAGGTACACCTTCCACTAGACCAGGTTGCTCAAAGCTTCATCCAACCATTTCTAGGCATGGAGTATCCAGAACTTCTCCAGGCAACTTGTTCCAATGCCTCACCACCCTCCCAGTAAAGAACTTCCTCCTAATACCCAATCTAAATTTACTCTTTTTCAGTTTGAATACATTCCTCCCTTGTCCTTTCACTGCATGGCCTTGTAAAAAGTCCCTCTCCATCTTCCTTGTAGGCTCCCTTTAGGTATTAAAAAGATGTATTTAGGTAACCCTGATCCCTTCTGTCTCCCAGGCTGAACAAACCCAGTTCTCTTAGCCTTTCCTCATAGGACAGATGCTTTTCCCCTCTAGTCAACTTGGTGGCCTCCCCTGAACTTGCTCCAGCAGGTCCATGTGCTTCCTGTGCTGGGAGCCCCGAGCTGATGCAGGGCTCCAGGTGGGGACTCAGCAGAGCAGAGCAGAGGGGCAGAATCCCCTCCCTCCCCTGCTGCCCACACTGCTCTGGATGCAGCCCCGGACACGTTTGGCTCTCTGGGCTGTGAGTCCATGGCCGGGGCATGTCCAGCCTCTCACCCACCAGCACCTCAATGGCCTTTGCCTTTCCTGTAGAAACATGCAATAACATTTCTGAAGGAATTGAGAGAATTTAAACAGAAAAGAGTGAATGTCATATTTCAAGATGTGTGAAAAAAATATAAACAGATGCTTTTTGAACATGTATTTTATGAAGAAGCCATGTTATTAGTTCACTGAAATTCTTTCCTCTTCTCATTTAAATTACTTTCTTGAGGGACTGAACAACTGATTTTCATCATTGTTCAAAGATCCAGTTCTCTCACTGATTTGCTGTTTGGCTCTGTTGACGTGTCTTTAGGTGTCCTTTGCTGATAAATAAGTAGATTAGTTAACAATCTTACTCAGTAATGCTGTACTCTAACCAATTGCGAATTGTCAAAAAACCATATAAAAAACAGATCACTAGACCAAAGAGATTAGAGTAATAAATTTGTTTTTCCACCAAAGTAAAATCTGAGGAAAATTTCATGAGCAAAAGGGCAGATTTTTTTATATGATTATCAGCTGAGAATTCAGATTTTCAGGATACCTCTGAGTGTTATGAATAGGAGTCTATGTATGCTTGTGGTTAAAATGAGTAATTACCTGTTGAAGAGCTGTTGGAAGAGTGCTGACATGCCTTGAACTTAGACAGAATTTTCAGTTCCAAGGGCCCTTGAGACTTCAGGTTGTCTGGGAGGCCTGTGAGACCAAGTGATCAGTGAGTTATAATGGCACCATGAGCCACTGTGATTTTGTCACAAACTCAGAGAAATTCTTAGGCACTTAACTTTACTCTTAAGGGTAAACTTTACAATAAAAATGTATTTTATTGCTTTATCGTGATTGCTTTATGGACATGATTACATTTCTCTTCATATTACTCCCCCATTTTCTTTTAAGTGAACCTCTGTCTCCACCAGCACATGTACTGTTTTGCAGACTTTCTCCACTCTGTGTTTGTACAAATGCTGGACATTTTTTGTTTGGTTTTATGTGTCTTATGCTGTACACACTGCTAATCCTGATATGGGAATTCTGTTTGAGAGAGTTTTGAAACAGATTGAATAAACTCTGTTGAGGAATAAAGCCCCAAATACCCTGAAACCTACCATGAAAAATGTTCAATTTGTCAGAGATACTAAAACTGGCAGTTTCACGGTCTTGTTGCTATGTATGAAACGGCAAATAATCTTCTGAATACTTTTTCCTTTCATGAACTTGTAAATATGACAGTCTAAACACACCATGCTCAACATACTTTGTAGGAAGCACAAAAGAAACTCTAGGTGCACAAATGTCGCGTTGCACGATGCTCTGACACAGGTACATCTCTCCTGTCCTGTCATGTATGAGCACACCACCTGACAGAAATAACTTGAGGACCTGCTATTAGTAGAACACACTTTCTTAGACATCATGGAGGTAAGAAATAGGGTGAAAGTACTTGCCAGTCCTATGGGTCTGGCACGTACAAATAAGCCTGTGGGTAAACCTTGGAGTATCAGACATTCTGCTGATTAAGAACATGTTTGTTGAGAGCATATTTTTTTAACAAAGTGGAAATACTCCAACCAAGAAGGCTGTTAGTCTGCATTCTTCTTGTACAATAATAGGTATTGGGAATTGTTCTGTACAGGGGAGGGTACTGTATCTTTCTGAGACTCTGATACAAGCTAGCTGGATTGATGTGATATGCTGGGAAGTTACCTATACTGGGCAGGGCTCAGAGTCTTGGTGCAAACTTGGCTTCTGCCAAAGGCTTGTTTCTGATCACTGAGCAACACTACAATACAAATCTCTTTGTCAAGAGGTTGACAAAGGAAGATGAAGGAAAGAGTAAGTAACCACAGGTGTATAGAGAGCCATGTGCTACTGTGCTCTGCATGAGGCCCAAAACTAACTTGAGGTCCCCTATCAAATTCATGTGTGCCAAGAGGGACTCACTGCTTATGAAGTATCAGGAAGGGTGCAGGCTTTAGGAATTTGGGGATTTTTTATGGTCCATGTGAAAGGTAAATGGACTTGATCCAGTTTCCCAGTGAACTCCATCAGAGGTGTGAGATAATATCGTTTGTTGGAGATTTGTCTGCCAACTCTCTTTGTTGGCTTGTGTGTCCCAGCAGTGCTGTGGGAGAACACATCCCCAAACTGTCAGCCAGTCCATTTCTGTCTATCCATTCATTCCTGAAGTCCTTCTGTCCTAATCACATGGGAGGCAGGCACCACAGCCAGTTTTTCTGGCTGGTGTTCATCTCCCTACTCTTTCATCACGGAATGAAGCAGAATGATATGTTGCACTGACACCTTGCCAGCAGATCAATTGCTCTCATGCCATGTTGCCATTCCGTAGAGAGTTAATTGCAGCCTTTCACAAAAGGAGGACTGGGGAACATAGCATCTAAAGTCACACCATTAAGTAAGGACAGGTTCTGATTTAGCTAAATTAATCATTCACTGCATAAATCCAGGTCTTCATTTAACAATTTGAGAGCCAAAACCTCACCCCAGACCCAATTCTCTTATTTCTAGTCAGCTTCAAAATTCATGCAGGTTAGCCTGACAGTAATCACAGTCATGATTTTGTTCTCACATTGTGATGAAGTGTAGGTCACAATTATTTATGAGATTTATACTTCTACATTTTCCTATAAAATCCTGTGATTCATTTGTTGTGTAAGATCTCATATGCAAACAAAAATAGCTTTTTTTGGCAAGAGTTACAACATAACATGAGGTATTAACAGGACTTCTTCCACTGTTAGTGCTGAATGAGCTTTCTGTTGTTGTTCTGCAGTGTTTTCTATAGCTGTACAATCAACTGAAGATCCACAGCTATTTCACTGGGTTTGGTTGCACTGGTCTTTTCAAGAAAAAATGTTTTTCAGTTACATAAGTCAAACAATCAAAATCAGCATTTGGCTCAACTGATGGTAGATTTGTTAACTTCAGTGGCATCCTGGCCTCTTTAAGATATGTCCTCAAAGATGACCCAGAAAATGACTTAAATATTTAATGATGTTTCTCTCTGTTCCTGTTTAAATCAGTCAATCTGTCACTGAGACACATCTTACATTCAATAGTACGTGAAAGACAAATGATCGGAAAAGAAATTCATCTCTACCAAAGAAACTGATTCAGTCTCACAGGTATCATGTTGTCAGCAGCAATTCAGGGTCATTTTTGTGCTTACCCACACTGTCAGCTGCATTATTTATTAATGCATTTGTTTAAGGACTTGCAGAATTTCTGATATCAACATGTATCTGTATTCCCCCCACTTTTTTTTTTGTCATGCTATCAGCATAGGTTTTCTGGGAAATAAACAATATGATTTTCAAGCATGTTGAAGAAACTGTTAAGTTCATTAGTCTCACATGAAAAAATTGCTTCTTACAGACAGAAATTGGGAAGGGAGAGACTAGCAGCTTTCAAAGTATATATACCGAAAAGTCTTTGTAAGTTGTTCTGAAAACATGAAACAGTAGTGAATACTTGGCTCCCTTGGGCCTCTATTCAAAAAATACTTTCTTCCTTTGTGAGGAAACGGAGTCTCAGAAACTCTTCCAATTTTCTGATGATTTTTCTGACCTCTGTATTTTTTCCAATATTTCGGAGTCTTACACAAAACAGCTAACAACACTGGTGTACTCCAGTAATGTGTTACTAATGTTCTACATAAGGTAAAATTATGTATATCCTATTTTCAATCAAGTTCCTACTTAGGAGCTTATGATTTTTCTCTTAGCTCCAACTTTCTCACTTTTTTTTCTGTCAAAGTGTAGTATTAGTAGCTAATTTACCATTGTATTTGGCCTTCAAGTGAGGTTTTATTGCTTTTCCACCAGGATAACTACAATCCTTTCAAGAGTAACTTTCCAAGATGCAGTAACCCACTCAATGCATGTGGTTTGCATCCATTGTTCCTAAGAACAGTAAGGGATTTTAGTTTCAGCCATATATAATGTATTACAACGTATCAGCTTAATTAGCCTTCAAGATTACACTGTGGGACTGTCTCACATAAAGGCACAGTTGAAGATGTTCTAAAATAAATCAATATAATGAACACTAATTACTTAAGGCAGATGATATTCTCTATAGAGTTCTAAAAGAACTCACTTTTAAAATTGCTGAACTGCCAACTGTGATATTTAAATAATCCTTACACTGAATGCTCTGTTACTGGTGAATTAGAAGATGGCTAACACATCACTGATTTTAAAAACATTTCAGAAGTGGTGGAAGGAACTACAGACCCGATTAACTAAACAGATAAAAATCATGTTAAAACCTAAAATAATTTAGCACATTTATTACTATGATATGACGGCAAATAACTACCACTTCTTTTGTGTAGGAACTCATATTTAAAAATTATATCAGAATTCTTGGAAGAAACTGTCGATGATGTGAATTGGTTGGCAGAAATAATATTTATTTGAATTTGAAACAATGCTTTTGGCACAGTTCCTCTAAAATCTTTTAAGGAAACCATAGTGTTATAGAAGGAGGTCCTCTTGTGGACCTATAATATGATATATTAAATTAAGGAGATAAAAGATAGAAACTGTGATTTTTCGGGTTGGATGCATTTTCTTAGTATAGTCCATAAAAAGCTGGGATGAATGTTGTGCCATTTTTACATAGTCAAGAATAATTTGGGAACAGGGTGAACATGATGATGTGTGGTGATCCAAAGAGTTGCAGTGAAGTTCCATAATGAGTGGCTGCACTGTGAAGTGGCAAATGAAAACACATGCTGATAAGTGGAATGTAATGTGTCAAAGGAAACAGTCATGAGAAACTATACATAATTAAAATCTTTGTGTTAACTAATGTCACTTAGAAAAAATGTGTTTTGAGGACATTCTACACAGCTCATTGAGAACTTCAGCTCAGTGTTGGATAGCAATCAAAAACAAAGAAAAAACTTCCGTAAATGGATATAAATGTTCAGAAAAGAAATAATCAAACACACAAAACATCTCTGGTAGCAATCCATGATGCATTTATTCCTTGAAAACTCCCTATAGATCCAGTTACCTGCCCCAAAATGGTAAAGAGAAATGAAAATACAGAAAACAGCAGAAAAGTAAGTAAGAAATTCTACACATATCTTGTCTAGCTGTATTTGACCTTGGAACAAGACATTTAAAGGAAGATATAGGCGTTTATAAAGTCATGACTGTCAACAAGATGGCAATGAGAAAACTGTCAGATGAGACTTTCAAAACAAGAAAAGGACATAGCTGTCCACATAACATGTAGTTAATCTGTGAATTACGGTGCTGCAGGACACTTAGATTATTGAAAGATTCCATGCTTTCAGAAACCAGTTGAAGAAAACATAGAAAAAAGTCCTTCAGAAGTTATTAGTCATGAGGACAAACAGCTCTGATTCAGCATTCCCTTAAACTGGAACTGGTGAGCACAGTGTGGACTGTCACAGTACATTTACCATATTCTTGTTAGGTTTAGTGGGCATTCACTCTGGGTCATTGCATGAAAAAGGATACGAGATCAGACTGATATTTGTCTAACCCAAGTCAGTTGTTCTTATTTTAATTCTCATCAATTCTCATTTAATTCTCATTAGTTCTCATTTTTAATTAAAACTGTCTGTATCATTCTGTATATTAAATGCTCAGTTCAAATCCATATCAGAGTGGTTTTTGGGTGCAGTAAGGCATAGAGATCCCTCCCCAAGCAGTGTCTTTCTGGCATTATGAGTAGGATCCCAGCTGTGCCATTAACACTGAAAATATAAAATTCTTGACATGTTATTTCAATAAAGTATTGCTGAATAATAATTGAAAGGAGTTGGATACATTTTAAACTTATATGGGCACACATTTTATTTAGAAAGCTAGTATGTTGCGTTTGTAGCTGTTCCATACATTGTTAGAGTTGGAAACAATCGTTGTGAAACCGGTCAGAACCCTCTAGCGTGCCTAGGGAATTTAATTATCTTTATTTCCATTTGTAAATTCTACTGCAGCTATTTTCCAGACAGAAAATTAGCCACTGTCAGCTAAGTGCATGGACGTTGTATTTTATGTCTTCCATCTTTCCCAGCTCCAGGAGAGCCTCTAGATACTGTCTGTGCTTTTCTTTTACACTCACTTTCATGGCATTATGATGTTGTTTATGATACTGAGACTGGGGATATCTGAAACTGCAAACCAAATTTTGATTCTGCTTGTTTTAAAAACCTTCAGTAAAAACAAACAAACAAACAAACAAACAAATAAATAAAATGTAGACAGGTCTAGTGCTTAATTACAGCAATAAACAAGACCAGGGTGTGTGCAAGCCTGAGGCATCTGTGTATACTTTGGGTGTGTTATGAGACAAAAGACTAATCTGGCCAAGTTCTCTTTGTAATTCAGATTCTAAGGGACAGTCATTATGTTTTTCAATTAATACTGAAATAGGAAGACAAATCGTTCCACTTAAAAGGAGGTTTTTAGAATGGAATTTCTGTATACGTATTTGAAGTGATCCCAAACGGGAGCCAGACAAGTTGCTTCTATCATATTGGGTGCATTAGAAGCAAAGAAATGAAAAATCTCTTTTACAAACTTGCAGCACTGGTTTTATATGGGAATCTGTAAATATCTTCATAAACTAGCTCAGAGCTCAGTATGCTTCACAGTCACTGCAATGGGTGAGGGAACTTTGAGAATGGATCTTCCTGCATGAAGAATCTCACATTCTTCTGAAGATCTCATATTGGTCTCTGAAAATATTCACAGCCTGCATTATAGAGTGTCAGTCACTCTATAATGTACTTCTATTTGTCAAGCCTGAGGATTGAGACTGAGATGAATAGTTCCCATCATTTTTTATTTAGAATAGTTCTGGCAGAAATATCCACATATTTTCTTCAAAATTTTTTATCTACACCCTGAATTTCATGGGTGTATCTTATTCCAGAAGCAAATTGTATGCGCTGTGACTATATTTCCTGTGACTCTGCTTGAAAAACAGAGTGGTCCCCTTTATACAGGACTTAATAAGGAGGAGTGCCCAAATTAAAAATAAATTAAAAAAAAAAAAACTATACGCAAGGCCATAACTTCTATGTGTGGTAAGTACACACATATTGCAGGGGGACAAACTCATGTGTCAAGATCATACACTGCTTTGGGTTAAATGACTGGGATTTGCTCCTACAAGGAACCTCTCTCTTCTTTTTTGTCACAGACCTCTGATATTGGAGCACTTTCAGGATTTGGTTTATGGCATGGGGACAGAAAAACATATTGGGCTCCAGAAAAGAACAGTAGAGCAACTGTCTTTAATTGAGGGAGTGGGGACAGAAGGACGTTTGGTTATAAATTTAATTACCAAGCCTGAGTCTGTATTCCAAGACAGATAATCACCTGTCCATGCTCAGAAGGATTTTCCCATAGAACATAAATGTATGAAAGGCTGGAGGCAGGTTTATGCAGGCTGAACCTGTACGATCTTGTTTTCTGACTTTATTTCTTTTAGGTCAATAGGACCTGTTATTATGGCTTCAAGATAGCATTTCAGCCTTTGGAGACTTATTTTTATATTCCAAGAAACTTAACTGGGGAGTGGGGGGTGTTAAGTTTCTCATCTTCATGAAATTCTGTTCTTATGGGTGGGAAACAGCAAAACAAACCAAGCATATACCGGGCTTCCTCAAAATCAGCACGACCAGCAGCTTAAGGGAGGTGATTCCCCCTTGTACTCTGCTCTGGTAAGACCCCCACCTGGAGTGCTACATCCGGCTCTGGGGTCCCCAACACATGGAGGACATGGAGCAAGTCCTGAGGAGGGCCACCAAGATGATCAGAGGGCTAGAACACCTCTCCTATGAAGAAAGGCTGACAGACATCTTGGAAAAGAGAAGCCTCCGAAGGAGATTTTATGGCACATTCCAGTACCTAAAGGGAGCCTGCAAGAAAGCAAGAGAGAGACTTTTTACAAGGGTGTGTAGTGATAGGACAAGAGGGTATGGACTGAAATTAAAGGAGTGTAGATTTAGGTTAGTCATTAGGAAGGAATTCTTTACTGTGGGTGAGGTGAGGCACTGGAACAGGTTGTCCAGAGAGGTTGTGAATGCCCCCTCCTTGGAAGTGTTCAAAGCCAGCTTGAATGGGACTTTGAGCAACCTGGTCTAGTGGAAGATATCCCTGACCATGGCAGTGAGGCTGGAAAGAGATGATCAGTAAAGTCCCTTCCAACACAGGCCACTCTAGGATTCTATGATTTCAGTAGGAGGGAAATTGAACACACAATTGCAGGAGGATGCAGTACACAGGTCCTACAACTCTGACTTACATTCTCTGACTTAAATGTTTGCTCTGCTTTGAACCACACTAGGCCTGTTTTGTAACAGTCTTTGGGTAGACTTTTAACGAGGACGCTCATGAATTAATCAAAGATGCAGTTGTGTTGAATGAGAGCTTGAATGAAGAGTTGTGTGTCTTATGTAAGAACTTGCTTGTGATAATACACACGCAGTACAGTACCTGGCAAAAAAAGGCAGGGTCCTTAATATATGTTCATGAGAATCACACCATAATTTCACCCTCTGCTGATTTCTAGCCTTCAGAATACAAGTTAGTGCATTCCCACTCCATAATTTCCAAGAGCAAAGAACATGGGTAGCAAACACAGACATTTTTACTTCCTGATTTTGATTCCATTTAATGCATTCCTTGGAGATATTCCCATCAGCTAATTTAACTGCACATACACACACAGCTCCTACTTGGGTAAAAAGGTGATAAAGCATAAATAATTCCCAAAATATCATTTTGAACACTGTATAACTCAGTAACATCACCATAAGTTTTTCTAAAATTACTTTTTATGTCCGTTTTTCTTTATACAAGACTATTTTTTTTTTTTCCACAGAATATTTCTATTTCTCAAAGATCCTTGACCAGTAATGGAAATGTATTACTGTATAGGAAGTGGTGTGTTGTTGTCTTTTTTGTTCCTTCAGCTTTGTCTAATTTAAAACACATTTAGAGGTAGCCTCTTTGCTGAAACCCTGAAGCAAAATGACAGCTCTGGGCAAAAACTAGCCTAGGGCAATTATACCCAAACTATTTCAGGAAGCAACAAGTAATTTGAGATACATTTTTTTAATGGAAAAGCTGGCACAATCTTTGGCTTGGTCTGCTTTTAAATCTGATATCCTAACTGACACAGCAGAAGTCCTCGTACAGGCATAGATACCATCATTAAAGAAAATTTCCTTTTGCCGTCAAAGCTTTTCATTCAGGAAATGAGAGTAATTTCTTCCAAGGAGTAGACTGTCCTGCCCATAGACTAGTTTTGACCAGAAGAGATCACTAATGTTATTGCATAGTGGCACAAATTGGCATAAAAATTTCAGAAGCGAGGTTGATACAAGAAACTCGTGTATAGTACCACAGACCTAAAGATGCTTAACAGTAAACCTTGAAGAGTAATGGAGGAAAAATACTTGCCTTGTGTTCTCGCCTCTCCTTTTTCTCTTTGTTCATCTTACAAGCTGATGGTTATGCCACAAAACAGCCTAGTAGGATCTTGATGTGACAATTTTAGACTAGGCTATAAAGTGTAGCTTCCTTTTATCATGACATAATTTATGGTAACTGCTATCAGAACAAGAGTTCTTCACAGTTGAATGGTTCATAGCTGTTCAACTGGTTGGATGGGTCCTAATTGAACCTTCTCCAAACATGAACATTTAGGAATAAGAGTACATTTGAACAGAAGGCACATATTGGACATTGTGTTCTTTCTTTTTTTATCACCTAAGAAATAGGTCTCTGTCTTGGCATTATTAAGGTTCTTGGACTATACCCTTTATCGGAAAATTTTGAAAATGTCTTCTGCTTCCCAGTCTGAAAAAGGAATAAAAACCTTATTTATCAGACAGATAAAAGTAGTGTCCTTGGAGCTATTATAGAATTTGGAGCATAGACAGGATTGCTAAAGAAATTAACTGATATTTGTGTGATGTTTGAAAAATTTGGGGGTTCATTTTAAAGTTCTGTATATGTTATGGCCTAAAGGACAGAAATCTAACTCCCACTGGAGTAATCATCCTACACAGTACAAGAATTTTCTTTTAGGAACTTAATGTCCATGTGAAGAGTTTACAATAATGTCACTAACAGCTTTTGGAAAAAGAGATTAAACAGCAAATTCTTCTTTCCATTCCAAGTTAATACTAAGGCAGACCTACACCACTACTAATTGTGCAGAGCTAAGGCAGCTGACTTGTTTTCTGTAATGAGTTCTTGCAGCTATAAAAATTTGGGACAGCTTTTGTTGGCCAGTAAGTTGGAGGAATTAGCAAGCCCAGTTGTACTAGCAAAACTAGAAAGTGCAGACGGCTCTAGTTTATTTCCATTTTCTTAGTAAGTGCACACTCATGCAT
Organism: Daphoenositta chrysoptera; assembly: GCA_013397915.1. Lineage (NCBI taxonomy): Eukaryota > Metazoa > Chordata > Aves > Passeriformes > Daphoenositta > Daphoenositta chrysoptera. The sequence goes on from VZRO01005065.1 coordinate 993,497, forward strand.
TTTCTAACATTTAATGTCTCACCCCAACATATGTAATTTCCAGGTATATTCATAGATTGAATCTTCATATTTGAAAACTCACCTATTGGAGATCTCAGCACTTGTAACAGAAAAGATGGGCACAAATATTGGGGCTACTTGCAAGGAAGTCTGTAGGACTATGTTTAGCTGTTGAGGTATAAAGTCAGGTATAAGTGTGGGGCAGGGCTTACTCCATGGTAGAGCCCTCTACAACTCTAAATGTGAGAAGTGGGAACAGAATTTGACAGAGCTTTTATGTTTTTTAAGAACAGAGGACTATTAATACATGTTTGTGCAGGTCTTCTCAGGCTGCAAGTATAAAACCAGCACAGAACAATGTTACCACACAGAATTTTTCAGGTTTTTTTTAGAAATACCAACAATAAAAGAAATAATCATAGTTGTTAAGTTAGTCTCAGGCATAATGGCATTTTTGAAGCATACTCACTTAAAATCTGATAATGCGTTTCATCATGCTTCATAAAAGGCATTTATGAATGCTGTAAAATAAAAGCTTGTCACAGGCCGTAATCTCCACATTGAAAAGTTGAGCTCATTCCTTTGCACTGAGTGCAGTGAACACCCAGTAACTTTCATCTTTGGTGGAAAAGAGATTAGATATTGAACTCGGCTAAAAGCAGCTCTCCAACCTGTGCCCTGATAACACGGTGACCTTGTTGCCCAAGTACCCGAAGGCAGAGTTCACTGGCCTCAAAGATGCAGGTGTAACACGGGTCACATCCATAGGCTGAAAATCCCCAAGACTTCAAAATAAGATTTCTGCATTCAAACTGCCTTTGGAGAACGATGTTTGGTTTTCAACTCTTTGGAGGATTGCTGCTTGGCATGACTCAAAATTGTGCTGGAAGCTGTTCCCCTAAAATAATGCTATGGGTACGCCTGTGCAAGTACTCCCAATGTGGTAATTTTTCATGAACAATGACAAGGTCAGAATGGCAAGGACTGTGGAAAACTGCGTGGTGGAATTCATTTGCCAAAAATCAGACATACATGAAAGAGAAATGTGCATCACTCTTAGTTTTTATGAAACTACACCCTGTGTAAAGAAAATGGCATTTTCAATGCATGATTCAGTTTTTGTTAAAGTACGTATGTAAAATAGATCAGATGAATTGTCCCTTACAATGTTTAAATGTATTCCCCTCCAGTCACTACAAAGAAAGTCTGCTTACTTGGAGACAGATCTCTACATTGTTGATACCAGAAGTTATGGAAGTTCAGAGGTATGAAATTTTCAAGGATACTGTTAAAATATGTTTATCCTAAGGCTTGATCTACATAAACATGTAACACCAGGAGAGTTTGGTAGTTTTAATATATATAGTAAATAAATATATAATAGCATATATATATAATTATATGTAATAAATACCCAGTAAATTCCATAGAATGACTACAGTTTTCCTAATATAATAATGCCTTATTTCAATGTGTGGTTATTGTTTCCATTCTTGGTCTAGAATAAAAGACATGAGCTCTTTATATTGAGATAATTGCATATATCCTTAGCTGGTTGTATTGCTTAAGTTATCCTTGCCTACCTGAAGGATTACAATTCTTCAAAGTGGAGAAGGGAACACTGATTTCCTCACAGAGTTTGCACAACATTTCAGTATCTTAACTACATTTAAGCACATCGTCAAAAAATATTTACAATTAATAAACTGCAGAAGCACTTTAAAACATTACATTAGAATGAAATAAAAATAGATTATAGCACAAAATGCTGTGTAAAAGGTCTCTGTCATAATAACGGATGGATAGGATTCACTTCATCTTCAGAAATCTACAGTGTAGTTGTCTTTGAGGTATCACAGCTCTTCTAGCAAACGGAGGAAAACAAATGCATGCAGAGAGTGATTCATCTCATTCTAAAAGAGATGTCTAAAATAAGCAAGACTGCATTTTAAAAGTCCCTGTTTCTTTCCTCCCACTGCACAGGGAGTCCAGATGACTAGCTCTGATGTAGGTGTAGACATTTATAGTTGGGGAAATTAATCCTGTTCCATGTTTCTCAAAGGGGTGGCCAAAAAAGGGTGACCAAATAAGGAATAGGATGCTGCCACATCTATTCTACATGTAATCATGGAGTGCTTCCAAACTAACATAAACCTTTTTCTTTTGTTGTAAGAAATAAGAAACCAGGTTTTGAGAAAAGGTCAGGCCAGGTTTTCCATTTGATAGCCCCAGGGCTAAACAGAGCACAAGACTCAATTAGTTTTAAATTAAACAGTTCATTAATGTTATATATGTATATTATGTAAGAGGGGGTTGCTTATGTGTCAGAGTGAATGCTTAAGTAAAGATCTGACTTTCCTACACTGATGGGTGAAAAGAGAACTGTGCCGTGGCCATTCCACTCAGAACTAAGAAAAACTGTCTCCTGTTTCTTTTCTGTCTCTTCAGGAAAAGCTTATGTCTAGAGCTGCCAGAACTACTCTTTACTGCCAAAAAACTTCAGCTGTGGTAAGAGGGCATGTATTGAGAAAGGGTCTGGTGCTCTACTCTTTCTCCACTGTTAGTGAGAAATCCTGTGTGGCTTAGAGAAGGTCCAAAATTATTGCAGCAACTATTGATTATCACTTAACCCAAAACTGGCTGAGAGGGAGGCTGTTTAAAAAGAGGTCAGACTTAAAGACATTTTAAAAATGATGTATTAATAGTAGTGCTTTCTTCACCAGCAATATCAAAAAAGAGAAACGACACTGTACTTTAACTTACGTTATCTTTCACTCCTGTGTCCACAGACACCCTTCTTAAATATTCACAATTTCTAATTCCTACAGAACTTCATTTGGAACAGAAATTCTGAAACACATACAGAAGAATAAAGCTGTTTAAATTGTACCTCATGTAACAACCTGAACTGATGACATGAGCTCTTTATATTGAGATAATTGCATTGAGATTTACTATTTACTAATTGTAATACTAATTTAGTAAAAACTTTAATAAATAGTAGAGATTTACTATTTAGTATAGTTCAAGGAGTTGGAAGTAGCAGAGGTTTGTGCTGTAGGGATAGTGGTATGTGAAGGTACTTCTTTCTCTTCCCCACTACATGATCCGGACTACACATCAGGCAGTGCTGCAACCACACACAGAAGAAATCTGCCAGTTCAGGAAAATATTTCATAAAAATAATGATTGCCTGTAGCAAAATTAATAAAACATACTTGATCATTCTGAATTTATGTCAGTAATATAGACAACCATTGAATTTCTTATTTCTCTTTTCTTTTCTTTTCTTTTCTTTTCTTTTCTTTTCTTTTCTTTTCTTTTCTTTTCTTTTCTTTTCTTTTCTTTTCTTTTCTTTTCTTTTCTTTTCTTTTCTTTTCTTTTCTTTTCTTTTCTTTTCTTTTCTTTTCTTTTCTTTTCTTTTCTTTTCTTTTCTTTTCTTTTCTTTTCTTTTCTTTTCTTTTCTTTTCTTTTCTTTTCTTTTCTTTTCTTTTCTTTTCTTTTCTTTTCTTTTCTTTTCTTTTCTTTTCTTTTCTTTTCTTTTCTTTTCTTTTCTTTTCTTTTCTTTTCTTTTCTTTTCTTTTCTTTTCTTTTCTTTTCTTTTCTTTTCTTTTCTTTTCTTTTCTTTTCTTTTCTNCTCTGTCTTTCTCTTTTGGTTCCTAGGCTTACTTGCATTACCCTAAGCCTCCTTGAGCAAGTAAACTAATATTTGAGCTGGAGCCAGAGGCATGTGCCATGCTTTACAATTCTGACAAACATGTTTTTCTTTAGTAGCAGTGTCTCCTACCCTTGGTCGGGGTAATCTGACTGATAGTGTGGAAAGCTTTAGGTTTACCTGCCGGCGGCCGTAGTTTTCTTTCAAGGTGTTATTAATTTAGATCTTTGAATCATCACCATTCTAAAGGGGAAGAAGTAGATTCACTAAGTCCTGTGCAGTCAGCACATTACCAGATTGATCTTATATCTGTTGCTGTGAGCAGCTTCTCTTCTTGGCTCTGCACTAAATACAGATCTTATGTAATAATACAGAAGAGTCATGTTCTGTGTGGCATATAGGACTAAAAATTCATTTGTTAATTTATACAGCTATTTTAACTCTCTTAATCCTGAAAAAAAATTTCTTTCACTTTGGAGTGTGTGTGCTGAATCTTATGGATATCTGTTAAGCTAGTGGGTTTTTTCTCACCTTTTACATGCCTATGGTATCTTGTATGGGAACCGAATTTTAATATTTTCAGAGAAAGCTGAATTAGCTGACTGGCAAGCCTTAAGTAACTGCAGCATTTGTTAACTTAACTTGATAACCTGTAGGATAAAAATTTTGCAGGTGAAATATCCTCTGAAACATCTCCCTTTCACTGACAGTGAACTTTGATTCCTATTTGTGGTTGGCTGCTGTGTCAGCACTAGATATGTGGACAACCCAGTCAGATCCAAAAAGGGGAAAGACTATCTATCCAGGATCTATCCAGGAACACAGAAGCACTGTTGTGTCCCTGGGAAGTTGGAAGGGGACACAGCCAGGACAGGTGCCCCCAACTGACCAAAGGGATTTTCCAGACCCTGTGACATCATGCTCACTACACACAGTGGGGGAAGAAGGAATGGGGGGACATTTGGAGTGATGGTGTTTGTCTTCCCAAGTCACCGTTACACGGGACGGGGCCCTGCTCTCCTGGAGATGCTGAACACCTGCCTGCCCATGGGAAGCACTGAATTCTTTCCTTGTTTGCTTTGCCTGTGTGCAGGGCTTTTGTTTTCCCTATTAAACTGTCTGTACCTCAATTCACAAATTTTACAGCTTTTACCCTTTTGATTCTTCCCCTGATCCTGCTGGTGAGTGAGGAAGCGGCTGCCTTGGCTTTAATACTGTCTGGGGTGAAATCACAGCATAATACTTGAAAAAAGCTGACTTACGAATGATACATTCTACAAAATGTAGGTTACCCTTGCTTAAGCACAGCCAGACAGTTTGATGACACCTGAATTGTGGCCCCATCCCTTCCTTCTTCTCTTCTCCATTTTCTTTCCTTGCTCTAAAATAGCAGTACAGTTTTTTGTGCTTAGCATTCCAGATAGTTGGGTTCTGTACTAAGGATACTCCAGATATACTCATCTAAGAGGCAATCAGATTCAGGGGTTATAAGCCTCAGAAGAGAATTACAGATATTTGTTTTGGCCATAAAACTTCTTAATTTATCATTCCCACTAGACCTGCTTTTTCAAAATACATAGATAGTTGAAGTCATTGCATTGTTCTTTTCTGCCAGAAGAGCTTTTCTAAAATACAATAATGGAGTGATGGATTGTTATAACAGTTTGAACCTTAGTTTCACATGTCATTATAACTAGAAGAAAATGTTGACTGGTTTTCTGGTCTAGTTAGATGTTAAAATTGTCTTCTTTTTTATCCTTTTTTTTTTTTTGGTGGATTCATTTTAAGTTTCGTAAAACTGTGAAAACTATTTTGAAACTAAAGTAAAAAGGATCAATTCAGTTCAAGTAGAGGAGAATTAAATTTTTGATTCTGGTATTGGCCAACATAAATCCCTGATGTAAGCATTAGAATGTCACTGTGAAAATGTAAATAGACCACATTGCTCCAGACTACTATTACTATACCGTAAGTAATAGTTTGGTCCTACATTTGCTGCAAATTTCTTGTAATAAATTAGAGAGAGTGAGGTCTGTATGGTTCCTATCTGTGTCCAAAGTAGAGATATGTAACAGTACAAAGTTACTGCAATTGCAGTTATAATAACTTACAATTGTTCCTTTGAAAATGCATATTTTTAAAATATTTCTTAAGTTCCATTTTTCTCTTGTAACACATGTAAGTGGAACTGGCCCCTTGTATTACGAAAATTTCCTACTTCTGGGCTAAAATCTCTCTTAATCTTTGTCCCTATGAGCATTTTCAGGATATCAGTTTCTTTCACTGACAAACATGTGCTTTCCTAATGTTCTTTGTCACTTCATGTCTATGAAATTTCTTGGAGATACAGCTTTCCTCTATCTTCTGCTGTGTGCAGATTTGCATATAATATTACTTGCTCCTGGCATGAAATTTAAAGGGAGGATTAGTTCTGAACATTTGGAGTAGGTCTTTAACTTTCTTCTCTGCATCTGCTCATGATGAGAGGCTTAAATGTGAAAGACAAAAGGATCAGGCCTCAGGAAAAGGCTCCTACGACTTGGTTTCATTTTATGCCAACTAATTTAATTCATGGACCAGAACAACAACTTTCATTTCTTTCCTATCCTCCCCCTCCATCCATCCCCCTCAGTCTTATGGCAAACTAAACTATGCCTTAAAAAAGGATGTTGTCTGGATTGAGGTTATGTATAAACAGAAATAACAAGGATCTTGGAAAATCTGGAAATTCTTGTCATGTCAGTACATTACAACACTTACATTGTTTTTACCAGCAGTTCTTGAAATAGATTCATGCAGTGGTAAACTGAATCAAAACTTCTAACCATATATTTTCTTGCTGTTCATGCTCTCCCAGCATGTAAGTCCTTCTTAACAAAATTTTATCAGCTGGCATAATGCTGACAAACACTTTGTTTTGGAAGTAAATAAAGCTTCAAACATCTCATATATGAGGACAAGCCAAGAGACTTGAGGTAGTTTAGCCTGGAAAAAGAGAAGGCTCGGGGAGACCTTAGAACACCTTCCAGTACCTAAAGGGGGCCTACAGGAAAGATGGGGAGGGACTCTTTATCACAGACCACAGTGACAGAATGAAGGGTAATGCTTTTAAGTGGAAAGAAGGTAGATTTAGATTAGATATAAGAAATATATTCTTTGGTGTGAGGGTGGTGAGACATTGGAACAGCTTGCCCAGAGAGGTTGTGAATGTCCCCTCCCTGGAAATTTTCAAGGGCAGGTGGGATGGAACTTTGAGCAACCTGGGCTAATGGAAGGTATCCCTACCCGTGATAGGGGGCTTGGAAAAACATGATCTTTAAGGTCACCCACAACCCAAACCATTCTATGACTCTGTGCTTCTAGATGAAAAGCTTTCAGCTCCATCAGTACTTTAGAAAGCATCAGCTTTAGGTTTATTTTCACAGTAATGCCTTCACTTTAGCAAAACTAGGTAATATTAGTGTAATTCTTTCCTCCTGTGTTGTGTAACAGTGTGACTCCTTGTTACAAATGTTTAATCAGTGAATAGGACCTCCTGTGTCAGGTGAGGGAGGTTTTTTAGATATCTACTATAATGTGGAAGCTAAAACAAAGCCTTGAAGAGACAGAAACACTAAAAGAAAGAAAAGATGCATGGAAGACAAGAGGGCTTTGGAAGGTGATGAAAAAAGATGGAATATAGTCAGAATTAGGTTCCAGTATTATGGAATTTTTTCCTACTCTCTTTTTTAACTGGCAGTCAATTACAAGGGGTGTTACTCTGAAGGCAATGTTGGAGCCAATACTATCAAACATCTTCATCAGCAAGAGATAACAGATATGGATATTGGGACAGAGGAAGCCCTCTGTGAGTTTGTAGGTATAACCAGATTTGGGAAAAAAAATGATACATGGGAGGGCAAGGATGCTCTTTAGGGAAACATAGACAGGTGAAAGTGTTTCGAAAGAAATTTCAGGAAGTTCTACAGAAACAAAGTCCTGCATGTGGATGGAATAATTACGTGTGTCAGTATCAGCCAGGGACTGACTGTCTGGATAGCAGCCCTGTGGAAGAGAGCTGGAGGTCCTGGTACAGAAGCTGAACGTGGGTCAGTAATCAAGGCTAATCGTGTACTGTGATGCATAAGCCAGAGTGTAGCCACCAGGTTGGTGGAAAATATTGTTTCCCTCTAAACTAGACACATAAGTCTCCCTCTGAAATACTGGGCCCCTGGTACAGCATACGCAGGCAAATTGAAAAGATTCTGTCAGATGACCAGCAGGATGGTTAGATGGTTGCTACCTGTGACATGGGAAGAGGCTGGAAGAACTGGAGTTGTTCAGCCTGGCAAAAGGAAAGGACGTCCAGCACCAATCTTCCACAACCTAAGGGGAGGGTCAAAGTAAGGCAGAGCCTAACTCTTCTCAGAGCTGCACAGCAAAGGAGCATGAGGCAATAGTCGCGATTTATATCAAGGGAAATTCTTACTGGATATAAAGGGAAAATACTTCTTCCCAATTAGAGCAATTAGATACTAAAACATTGTGTGATCCTGCGCTTAGTCCTTACTGAAAAGACCTTTCTGATCTCCAGACACCCATGTCAATTTAAATTTGTTACTCAATTAGTGTTTTCTGTGGTTGCACAGAAGTACTACCCTCTCTCTTGTGCCACAAAGTATAACTAGCATTAGGTTATTCTCCTGGCTTAGAAGGTATCAGTAACGCCTTAGAGCTCTGTTCTGGAAAAACTCACTTCCTCTCACTGCTTGGCTGCCTTCCGTCTGTGCCCCCTTAGCCTCATGCTCCCTGAGATTCCTCTTGCTGGTTGATCTCACCTTACCCATTGCCTTCTACTTTTGCCCTTTGCCTTTTACCTCTTGTCTTTTGCCACTTCCATGTCTTTCTGGTTAAGCCATGGTTAGCTGAACCATTTCACAAACAATGTGAATGCAATTCACAGCAGTATCATCTCAGTTGCAATGAGGTTCATGTTGCTTATTGATCCATGCCCTTCTGCCTGCAGAGTCTTTGTCTTGTGTTATTGACTTGTTGCTCGGATGAAGGCTGGTATATACAGACCTGTGCCACCTCAAGAAATACAGTCAACCATGTCTGAGTAGGGCTCAGAAATTGAGAGGTCTCTGAAGAAAGGGTCCTGTGCGTGGTGCTGTGTTAAACAGTCAGGAGTTATCTATACTCTGTTTCTGATTCATGGCTCAACTTTAATGTATGCTTTCTTCTCATGCCTTATTTTTTGTCTTCCCCCACCTCATTGAAATAGGATATTAACTATGTTTCTGTGTATTACATTTCCTTCAATAACAAAGGACATTTTATATGCACAGTTTCATTGTTAATAAGACAATAATTAAAGAAACTCCTCTAATAATTCTTAAGAAATAAAGGTCAAATTCCTTCCTGTCCTCAGTCTTTAGATTTTCATGTTAAAATGCATGATTGAGATTTCCATTATATTGACCTTTAAATCCTGGGTTTAAAAAAGAAATCTTTTCAGTCTTCTTACAACTGAACATAAGTATTTCAGGTTAGTGTGATTGCGAGCTGAAATACAGAAGAGCTCGCAACAACATGCTGCATTCAGAGCTGCCAAAGCACATCTGCACCCACATGCCTTAACTAATTGCTGCATAACTTACAAATCATTCCTTCTAAGGCATGTTCAGACAAAAAATGGAAATGTTTAGTCTGTGCCAACTTTGTTAAGTACTTGTTCCACAAAAGGACTTTACTGTGCTATGTTGTAAAGCCCTTGTAAGGCCTGCTCTCTGGAGTATTCTTATACTGTGTTGCAGGAATTCTTCTGTGCAGTAAATATTGTTGGTGCTAGTGTAGAAGAACTGTTTCCAGCACTGGCTTTGTGGGGTAAAGATGTTCACGTCAGACAAAATGTTCTTCAGCATACAAGAATGGACATTCTAACATTCTTTAGCATTAGTTTATTCAGATTCCTACCATGGCAGTCTATACATAGGGGTCCAGGGATGTCTTTAATGACATGGGATTTCTTAGAAACCTGCACAGGCCTGGCAGATACAACACAGGGCAATTGGGAAACCAGCACCATCCCTGGCTAGTCTGCATTCTGTGGGACATCTAACATACACAGTGCCCACTTTCACATACGTAGCACAGCCCTAGAGATGGTACAGAACGCAGAAACAGCCTTAGAGCTAATGCACAGATGATCACACAAGACGCTGCTTTCTGTATTTATTGGAATTAAAAACAAGGTGACAGACTTGCTTGTAAGACTGCATGTTCCATAACAGACTGCATCTTATAAACTTTTAAAACTTAAAAATTTGGTTTCCAGACAAATAATATGTTTAATCTATTTTCTTTGTGAATAATCATGGCTATGAGTGTGTTTGACATTTTACTCTATGCAATGTCTAAAATTAATTTCAAAGTTGCTTTTGAAGATTTCAAATTAGGGCTGCTGTGGCTGATTGTGCAGCTTTATCGCCATTGTATTTTGTTGTTGAATATAATAAATATAAATTTGAAATAGACTTTTTATGAATATATTGTCATTTTAATTTAATATTCCAGGAATATTCATTAAAAGTATTTAATTTCACCCTTAGCTACTGGAAAGAAAGCACAACAGATATGCAAAAAAAAAAAATAAAAACAAACCCAAAAACGTCAGTGATTTCTTTCAAGAGATCAAATGAGTGTTTGCAGGGATTCTTTTTTTCTTGCTTGCATTAGCTACTTGTCTCTTTGGCTAGCTATATGATTTAATGGGTTGTCTGTATACATGCTTTTAAACTATCCTTCTTAGAATAATGGAAAAATAAGAAAAAATCATGGTTTTGAGTGTCCTAAGGATAATCCCAACAATAGGAAAACAACAGCTCAGTTCTATATGAAAAACACACACATGCATTTCCAGGACTAAGCAGGTAAACGGAAGTACGTAATACGGTGTTAAATGATAACTTTTGAGTGTCTTTGGGAACAAGGCCTTACATATTGCTAACTTCTGTTTTATTTTTATTCATTGCTTTGCCTTTACTGGAGACCCACATATCCTGCTGATTCTCCAACACTGAAATTATCCCAGTAGGTTGGCCTAATTCTGCAGTGATATTCCAGAGCTTAAGCAGTTTGGTTCATCACAAAGAAAGGGGGTAATTTGCACTTCCATGTGATGAGAAGAAATTAGTCTTTTATGTCTTAACTTTTTGTGTGCAGCCTGCAGCTGCCAACAACAATCTCCATTTCAAAACCCAGAACCAATAATGCTGGCTAAATCTGATTCAAAAGCCATTGTGTTTGTATTTTAATTAACAGTTCAGAGGAATAAATTATTGTCTGCTTCTAGAAGCCAAACAATTCCCCTCCTCAGAATGTAGCCTGTAGTATAAAGCAGCAGCCGACTTAATAAGAGAGGAAGTAGCATTTGCACTAGCCAAATAGTTTGTCTGTTACAACACAGCAATTAAAGTCTACGTCTTGTCATGTTATGCGTCATTCAAAAATGCCAGACCACATCTCAGCCTTTGATATCTGGAAATATGTATATATATTCACAGGAAGAATATATTTTTATAGTCCTTATTGCTTTAAGTAAAGAAAAAGATGAAACATGAAATAATAAAAAGGAGTTTGGAATTTTTCTGATCTTTCTTTACACTGTTGAAAAAGGATGAGCCAGCACATAAGGCACAGTCTTTTAAAAATAAAATGAGATGGAAAAGTAAATAAAGTCTCTTCAGGAAAAAAAAATTAATACTTTCATCTCCTAAAAAAATAAGTTACTGCAAATGAAGTAACCTTTACATTGAAATTTTAAGGGAAAATATTGCTATTATGGAAAGTCAACAGAAGTCAATAGATACTAGAAGGAGTTATCTTTCTTGCAACAATGACTGTCAAGTTCTCAGTGCAGAGATCTGCACTGTGTTGTTCTCCTTCCCTGAAGCTGTCCACCTGTGGCAGGGAATGGTGTCAGCCTCTCCTATTCCACTGGTAAAACTGAGATTTGCCCTGGAAGAAAAAATCAAAGATGCCTCTCTGGATGTGTCTTATGTTGTGTCCTTGTCACTCCTAGATGGAGAGGTTTTATATTCTATCTCATTATCAAGAGTCACAAGAAAACAGATTACAAAAAGGAGGGAAAAACCACATAGTCTGATGGAGTAAAAATGTGTTATACATTTGTAGTCTTGTCAGTTTTAGTACTTAGAATGATAGGCACTTGCCATTTCTCCATGTAACATTATTCTGTAACTTTTTCCATCTGTGCCTTTTAAGCCTGTACACCAGTCCTGGACCTCTACCAAGAAGGATATTATTCAGCTGCACTGATCTACTGATCTGAAGTGTAAAAGTGTCACAAATACATTATGTGACAGCAGCTAAGTCCACTTACTCTGCTACCTAGCAATTAGACACAACTCTTGTAGGAGGGAAGACTTTTAAACATTCCTTAAGTTTTCCTTAGAATATCCATTCTAAGTTTACTATAACCTCCAAACAGCGAAAAAGCAGTGTGAACTCTTTATGAAATTATGGATAATATTCCGAAGGAAAGGGGATTTTACTTAAATATTCTTCTTTCACTAGAGTATTTCTTTTGCTAGTTCTGAAATGTAAACACAAAACAATACCCAAACTAATCCATTTACCAAGAAATGGTAATGGAAAAGAGTCCAAATAGAATTACATCACTGCTGACAGTGGAAATGGAAACATAATTGAAAAAATATAATCTAGCTGAATCACAAAAGGCAAAAAGGTGGATAATGGCATTGCTCAAACAAAATGGCATTCTTGGCATAATGCCTTGTGATACCATAATTAAGACTTCACTTGAAACATAAGAAAATAGTGAACAATGTCTTCTGATAATATTCTGTAGGGCCATTAAACTTGCCTTTCATTCTTCAGACCAAATTTAGATCTTTAATTTATTGGAAATCATGATTGCAGAAAGTGATCGGTGATGGATGAGAGTGTTCTGGTTTGGGCCAGCTCACTGACCAAAAACACAACTGTCTTTGGATCAAATGGGTTTCTGTACTAAGTGCACTGGGAAATAACATAATCAGAAAGGTAGAAAAGAAGAGTGTGTGAGTTGAGAGCAGCAAACAATTAGGTTTGGTTTTTTTTTTCTTATTGCCTCATTCCTACAAGTTGAACTGTATTATATGGACATTTCAAGAAAAAGGTATGGACTCCACAACTTGCTCCTTTTTCTGGGACTAGGTGAACTTTCACTCCAGAGTGAGGCAAAATGCTGCCTAAATACCTGGTGTCTTAATGTTTAAATTTTCTGACCGAGGAAGATTCCAGTCATTCAGCAGTATGACATTAACCTTTTTTTATTTACATCCAGTACTTATTTCAGCCACATATTGAGGAAGACTGACTTAGATACCCTTTGGCATTTGGGATCAGCATCAAGCAAAGAAAGATCTGGATTCCTACACCTGGGACTGGTAGCTCAGGCTTTTCAAAACTCTACAAACAAACTAAGAAAAAACTCAGAAAATAGGATATATGGGTGCAAAGACTACAGCTGCAACAGCATAAACAGAACGTTTTACAATATAAGTTTTTTGAAATCTCTGTAGGATACCATATCCAGCTCTGAGAAATATTAACTACTAGAGTTTACATAGTATGATATGTCCATACACCAAAATTTGAAATTATTTCCATGTTTCAGACAACTGTGATACAGAAGGACAGACTGTTGAGCTGATGCAAATTTCATGAATACACAAGACTTGTTCCTTAAAAACTTTTACTTGAAGCTGGTAACAGCTGAGTATCAAGGAAATATAGAGTTGACATGTTTCTTGTTTTAAACTGTGAACTGAAAAAGAGCACGGTGTTCCTACATGTTGATAGCGTTCCTTACTCCCTGAGTTTACTCCTGAGGTATTATTGGTATCAAGAATTTTTTATATTATTTTAATACAAAACAGAAAAAAGACTCGCTAATCAGTCTTTTTTTAGGTATGTCATAATCTCAAAGACTATACTGAAGACTTTTCTACTAAGGCTTTTGGTTAAAGGCAGCATAAGAGAATTATAAATCACTTTGAACTACACTTTAGCCACAGGACACACTGATGATTTCTGTTCCATTTCTTGAGCATTGTCCACATTTTAATGCAGTCTTCATCATTTTTTTTTTTTCACCTCAAAATGTCTTTCTCTTTTAAAAGGGAAAAGTTTCAGTCTTTCTTTGTGGTCTCCTTTTCCAGGAATAAATATTATTCCTTTAGCATATTTTGTTAGTATTATTTTTATAACTTTCTACTTTTTAATACAGCAGTAAAGATGCATTTATTCCTGCTGCTTCAAAAGTCCACCTAGGAGCCTTTCTGTGACAAATAATGCTAAGGAAAGGAGGTTTCTAGTCTTTATGTTCATTACACTTTGAAGTAATGTCATATTAGCTTTTATTTTCTTCATTTCCTCCTCTATTCTTTTGTTCAATTGAAGTTTATCACTTGTTCCTTTCCATGGTATTTTGTATGCCAAGAGCAGACAAAGTAATGGAAATAAAATTTGATCACAATGAAAGTTATGAAAAATCTGCCAGTGAAAATGAAAACTTTCACAAAAACTGGGGGCATTTCAAAAAGGTAGGGAGGAGCATGTTAAAAATTTACTGTCTAAATATTAAGATAAGATGCACTATAAAACCAATGGGAAAAGAAGGCCCTTCAAAAGAAGATGAGGGGAATTTGATAGATTGCATGGTACTGAGCCAGATGTTTTTAATGGGAACACATGACAGTGTAGCTGCTAGTCAAAGAAAAGAGATGAGTTAAAAGAAAATACAGTTTGTTCTTCTGTTCTTCTTAGAACAACTCCACTTTACATAAAATATTGAATATTCATTGAACCAGAGAAAAGTAGTGAGAGGAAGAACTGTACCACCCAGCAGTTAAGAGTACTCATTTGGGAAAAATGAGGTTCAAATCTCTGCTCCAAAAAACATTCAATTATTTATACAATTAGAACTCCACAGGATAAATTCAGTCACAACTTGTCAGATCAGTTTAGAAGTTAGAACAGTCACTGGGGAAACACGGGACCAGGCAGTCATGCCAGTACATAATGCATACCAAGGGCTTAAAACTGGGTCTTTTGCATCCCAAATAAGATCCCAAATCATTAGGCTTCTCTGAAACACTTTGTATTTCTAGTAAAGACTTTCATATGCATCTTTCGTATTGTTTTCAGGTATCTTGGGTTTACCCTGATGTGGAATAGGAAAATAATACTGTCTAGAGCATTTTTGCAGAAAAAAAAAAAA
>VZRO01005065.1:1008450-1050459 GCA_013397915.1 Daphoenositta chrysoptera
AAAAAAAAAAAAGAACTAAAAAGAACTTTCCTAAGCCACCTATGTGCTACTAAAGTGTGTTTCTTCCTGACCCCACCCCCTGCCTGTCCCACTTTTTTCAGGAAATTCATTGACTGTGAGAAACTTTTCCAATGGATCATGAATCATAATGATGAACAGGTGTCACTGGTCAGAATATGTCTATATATTCCTAATCCACTTAAGTATGAAGCTGGTAACATTTGAGTATAGTTCTTAGGTAGGCTGCTGCTTTTCAACATGATAATAGTATGTAGGGATTGGTCACCTGAAGATAAAAGAAAGGCAAAAAGCCATGAACAATCTGAAACCAGTGAAGTATTACAAATCAACCTGGCTTCATTTCTATTAAAACAACCTTATGTCTTGCTGGTTAACGTCGAGAAGATCACAGTTTTTACACCAAAGATAAGTCAAAGGATCACCTTGGTATTTGCTTTTGTACTAACTTGATCTGTTAATACTGGGAAGACATTAAACAAACAAGACATGCCCTAACCAGTAGTAAACAAAAAAGAGATCTTCAGAACAGGTGGCTGTTGCTGTGTGGAAATGTGACTGCAGCACGAAGTGAGGTAACGTGACTTTGGAAGAGTGGATTAAATACAATGCATAACAATGATGAGTGGGTTTTTTCCATTTACTAGATGCATTTTCAATCAATCCATCCTCATGGTTGCCAGTAAAATGGATATCAAATGACTTCATAATTTTAGGGGAAGTTGCTTCTTGTGCCACATCCTTCTGTACTAGTGTTTCCCTAAGAAATTCCATCAGTAAGGCAGTGTTATGGTAGTAAGAGTGACTGAACAGCAATTACTACGTTGAAAATGTTATTAAATAGTTTTGACCATTTGTACTTTAGATAGACACAGAAAAATTTCCTGATTTCAGGTAATTTTTGCAATTTGTTGTAAAGCAACAAAGCTCATTGTTAGTTGTGATCCCTTCCTCCTAAGTCACTGAAGTGTTTCTCGACCCCATTCATATTCTCTTGCTGAATCCAAACATAAACACTATAACCCAAGCTTTGTAGCATGTATGATGTTGATAAAAGCAACCCTAAGATTTTTATAGAGGACTATTCATTTTACAATTACTGTAAACCACTGAAAAATTTAAGTTTTGAGATAAAAGAGTAAAACCAGACTGAACAGAAAATTTTGCATTGTGTCTCTTAATTCAATATTTGGACATCCAGCTTTACTACACCAATTACAACATCCAATATCGAATGACATGCAAAATCTTTTATGTGGCACTAGGTATACTTTTTGTAATTTTATAATAGAAAAGGTATATCATAAATAAAAAATAAAAAACAAAAATTCCAAAGACATTTTCATTAACATCAGCTGTCTTTCAGGGGTACAAAGAATTCCATAGCTGTCTTTTATCGAATTGCACACAGAGTAACTATATGTGCGGACTGGAGCAGGAAGCATATCGTGTGTCATTATTTCACAGAACAGAATTGTTAGGGTTGAAAGGGACTTCTTGAAATCACACAGTCCAATGCTTCTGCCAAGGCGGGATCTCCTAGAGCAGATGACAGAGGAATAAGTCCAGGTGGGCTTTGAATGTCTCCAGGGCGGGCGACTCCATGACTTCCCTGGCAGCGTGCTCCAGTGACATACTCAATGGAAAGAAATTCTTCCCTAAGCTGAGCTGGAACCTTTCTGTTTTAATTAATGGCCATTGCTCCTCATTTTGTCTCTGGACACCACTGAAAAGAGTCTGGCACCATCCTCTTGGCACTCGCCTTTGAAATATTTATACACATTAATGAGCACCCCAGACTAAGCAGATCCATCTCCCGTGGTCTCTCATAAGACAGATGCTCCAGAGCCCTTATCATCTGGTAGCCTTTTGCTGGACCCTCTCCAGTAGCTCCTTGTTTTTCTTTAACTGTGAAGACCAGATGTGGCCTCACCAGGGCCCAGCAGAGGGGGAGGATCAGCTCCCTTGACCTGCTGGCCACGCTCTTCCTGATGTACTGCAGGATCCCATGGGCTTCACTGCTGTCCATTAAAATAACCCACAGCTTACCTATAAGGATGTTATGGGAGACAGTATCAAAAGCCTTGGTGAAGTCAGGGTAAGCAACATCCACTGCTCTCCTGTCATCAGCCCATCTTAGCGTGCTACCTAAGGGCTGTCAAATTGGGCAAGCATGATTTACTCTTAGGGAATCCACCCTGACTACTCCTAATTACCTTCTTTTCTTCAACGTGCTTGGTGGTGACCTCCAGAATGATTTGTTCCATCACCTTTCCAGGGATGGAGGTGATGCTGACTGGTCAGTAGTTTCCTTCTTGCTCTTTTTGAAGATGGGACTGACCAGTCACTAGACACCTCTCCAGTTCTCCTTGACTTTCAAAGGTGATGGAGAGCTGCAGAGCAACATCTGCCAACTCCCTCAGCACATGTGGGTATATCCCATCAGGGCCCTTGGATTTACAAGTGTAAAGTTCTCAGCTGATATTTCACCCAGCCCTCGGCAACCAAGGAGGAGTCTTCCCTTCTCCATCCTGCCTCTCTTACCTCCAAAATCTGGGTTTCCTGAGGACTGACCTCAGCAGTAACGACTGAGGCAAAGAAGGCATTCAGCAATTCTGCCTTCTGTCATCTGTCACCACAACATCCATCTGATTCAGCAGTAGCACCACATTTTCCCTGTGATTCCCTTTGCTGCTGGTGTACTTTTAGAAGCCCTTCTTGTCCTTGAGATCCCTTCCCAGACTCAATTCCAAGTGTGTCTTGGCCTTTCTCCTTGCATCCTTGCATCCTCTGAAGATGTTCCTGTAGTCCTCCCATGCAGCTTGTCCCTTTTTTCCCATCCCATAGATTTCTTTCTTCTGTTTTGGATTTACATTCTTATCCATGCAGGTCTCCTGCCCTCTTTGTATCATTTCTTGCTTACTGTCTTGAGCTTAGAGGAAGTGATGCTTGAGTACTGATCCGCTCTCTTGGACTCCCTTATCTTCTACAGTCTTAACCCATGTCCTCTAAGTCCTCTAAGTAGGTCTTTGAAGAGGTTGAAATTAGTTCTCTGGGAGTTCAGGGTTCTAGTCCTGCTTACTGCTTTGCTTCCTCCATGTAGGATCCCAAGTTACTCTATTTCATGGTCACTACAGCCAAGGCTGCCCCATTGTTCACACCTTCAACCAGTCCCTCCTGGTTTGTCAGTATAGCATCCAGGAACACACCTTTCCTTGTCGGCTCTTCCAACATTTATGTCAGAAAGTTGTCTTCAATGATCTGAAGAATTTGTTTTCAGTACTATATATTTGTATTTAGTATTATTCAGTAATCTTTCAGTATTATGTATTTGTGGAACTTTTTATTTTTAATGTGTCCTTATAGTTGAAAGTTAAATTATCTACATTTTGCATTTTTATGCAAACTCATATGATTTGGCTCTGATGGCTACCTTCCAATTTTAAGTTCTTTTCAATTTTAAAATAATAAAAAAGTTCCTGGTAGGTCTTATGGGCTTAAGTGTGGGCTTAAGAGTGCCATAAGACACCCTCAGTACATTCCCTATCTTTTTTAATTTGGGAGGGAGTCACATTTTGCTGCTGCATATATTCCTAGGAGCTAGTGCTCCTTGAATCCATGGGCAAACTGTCAAGACATACTACCTATCAATTTCTAGAGTTTACTGAAATCTGCTTTTCTGTAGGATACTATCTTTCTTCTAATATTACCATTTCTTAGAATGCCATTTAATTTCTCATTAAACTCATTCAAGTTATCTTCCACCTTCAGATATTACTCAACTGTTGTTTATTTTTTAATACTCTCCCTTCACTTAATCCAAGTATTTCTTAGGAAGTTTGTCTAAGAAGGTATTTGAATTGCTGATAGTTAGATTGATGTATCACTAGACTTATTCTGTGTCTCCCACAGGTAACTACAGCTAGAATCCTATTATGACATTGACCTTCTTTCTGCACCCTTTCTTTACTCTTTGACCTGTTCTTGATGTTCAAAATAAGTATATGTACTGAAAAAATTATATTACTGAATTTTCCCTTCTGTTCTTTGTGAATAATTTGTACTCTTATACCAGGACTTCTACCAGAGTTTGTTCTACTACATTTCCTTGATGTCAGTGCTGTCCTGGCTTTGGCTGCATGCTCAGTTTATCACTGCTTCTCTTTATTTCTTTACTCTTCACATCAGAATATGATCCAGTAAGACTTATCCTTTTCTCCCATATGGTCTTCTAGCTGTTTTGTCATTTCCTCTAGGAGCTAACTCTCTCACTAAGCTGCTGCTATATTTTAATTTCTAATAATATTTTATTACCCGCCTCTTTCAAATTTTAAACCTGTCCCTTGTAGGACTGAGAATCTGTACCTGGAAATTTGTCTCCCTTGCTTTGGGAGCTGGACCAAAATTTTTGCTACAGTTCTTCCTTTCTTGTATATTCTTTGTCAGAGAGGTTAAAGCCTTCCAGTTGACTCTGATGCAAAACATTGCTTGTTTTCAAAATACATTTGTACCTGACTGACCTTTACTCATGTGTTTATTTCTGGCTTTATTACTCCAACCAAGCCCCCAGCACACTAGAGTCACCCTGACCTGCTGTGGGTCACCTCTAGCATATCATTGTCTCCCACATGGAAAACACAGGTAGCAGTGAGAGAGCTGGGTTGACCAGTGAGTAACAATACCTGCTCTCTAAGAGACAAAATCAGCAGGCAGGTTGCTGTACCAAGGGACTTCTAACCTGTTCCACCCTTTGTTTCTTCTTTTGGGATTGTGGTTGTAGCTTCCCAGCTGCAGCTACACAACATTCCTCCACATCAATTTTCATGGTTTACTATTGGTTTTTACAATAACAATAAATAGTTCTTGAATCCAATAGCAGAAGGACTTGGATAGGAAATGATTGTTGCTTGCTGACTAGGATGGACAGTATCATTTTTGCATTTTATTAATTCATACTTACCCTTCCCTTAGCTTGGTATAAGCCTCGTAGTACAATAAAAGTGGACATAAAGCTATTCTCAAAAATTCCTCTTTTTCACACAATACCAAAAGATTAAGAGGTATTGCGTAGATTTTTTACTGTGTATAACTATTTTTATTCTAAAAAATTTACACTGCTATAGCAATATATAACTTTTTCACTTTTTCCAACATGCGTCTCCCAGACTTTCTTTTTCTTCAGTGAATCAAGATTCATTTTTCCAGTATATGTAGTAGAGAAACTGAATTTCTTTTTAAAACACTCTTTTAATATTATCCATAACATGAAGTTGCATTTTTTGAGGTTTGGTCAAGAATTTTACCAAATAGAACTTGATCATTCTTTAAATATTCATTTTCTGGAGAGATTGTTGTGACTGAGGAAATCATAAAAAAAAAATACAAGTGAGTTTTATTGGTTTCTACAGTTTTCAATGTGAGATTTTCAGAGGATTTTAGATATTTTAAAGATTTGAGCTTCACACCACACCATGGGGAAAAGACAGGATTATTTTATTATTATTATTTGAGCATGTAGCAGTGCGGGAAAAAAAGGAACATATATGAGTTATTTAAAGGTATTAGATATTGATCTACCTGAGTTAGTGCTGCAATACTTATGAAAAAAGTCTGGCTCACTGGAGCTTGATGATTTAGTCAAGCACAGGGAGGAAAACAGTTACCTTACCAGGAATCAGGACCCCTAGTCCCCAGGGCTCTGATTGTAATTCTGCCTAGAACTATCAATACAGAGTGCACTGTTGTGCTAGAGAACCTCGGGTTTCTCAGTGTCTATGTCCAACACAGCAAGAATTGAAAAGAAAGTTCAATTCAAACAGCAGATTTTTACTTTAACCCTGCCATGGCTATTCGCATTGATGCAAATAACATCTCTTTTTTTATATACTGATGGGATGAGAATCTTGTTTCTATCTGAGGCGCCCTTAAAGAAAACGGTTAAAACCTGCCTTAAAAAGGATGAAGAGGAAAAAAGGACAAAAAATTTCCATTTGCAGTTTAAACTGCCTTTTAGGAAATTCTATGACTTTACTTCTCAAGCTTGCCTGCAAAGACTAGGGGATTTGAGTCCAGCAGCTGACATAAACTTTTCTAAATCTATTCTTCAGAACAGAAAAAAAAATCAAGCATTTTAATACATTCATATATTTTCAGGGGATGGATAAGAAGATAAAGTATTTAGCTGAAAATCCCCACCTAAAAATGTTGCTGGATTTATAATGACAATGCAAACTCAAATATTTATCAGACCAGCCTGGAATCCAAACTTCAGGTCCTATGGAAAACATTGAAACAAAACCTCACGTTTGCTTGCAATGATATCCAATAACAAAAGAAAAATTTATGTCAAAATATGGCTTCTTATGATGTTGTGCTTTGCACATCACTGATTCAATATGGTTAAGTTTTAGCAGGGCTCTCAGTACTTGGTTCTGCTACCTAAGCGTTCAGTCCCTAAGTTTCTGCTGAAAAGAGGATTTCTATCCACACTATTTGCTAGCTGGAGCTACTGGGCCACACCAAAATCCTGATGAAAGGCTAAGGCTCCTATTATCTTTTGCAGAGGCAAATTCATGCAGCTAAGCACTCCCAAATCACAGACCCTTCCTATGAGGTGTAAGAAGGCTGAGACTTTGGGGACATACTGATGTTTAGGGTTGTTCCACTCAACTGCCCAGTGTTTGGAGTACTTTGATGATTGTAAAAGTCTGAGGTTTGAATCCTTACCCTGTCTGATAAGAGGCAGAGACTTAAATCCAGGTGTCATCATGCAATAATCTACAGGTTGTTGTCTATTCTTGCGAGGGTCTTTCTTAATGTTATCTTTGGAGATGTTTTGCTTTATAAATAATTAAATATTCAGTGAAGCAGAGACTGGAATCTCTTGTTCCCACCTATGGCCTAACCACTGAGCCTGAAAGTCTTTGTCTCCTTCTCTTTGTCTCAATGAATATTTAATTATTATCCCAAGTGGAGTAATGCCAAGAGATTAAGGCTTTTCTGTGATACCAAATAGTCTGGTGAGCAGGACACACTCCTAGTATATTTATTCAGTCTGTTCTATGCAGTCGCATGGAAAACAAATTTTTGGCCTGCCAAAGGATGGCCTGGTGGTGGAGTAGGTCCCTCCATGTCTTTATTTTGCTTAAACTTGAACATTTGGCCCATTTGTTTTTGTTTGGTTTCAGTTCTACAAGGCAATTTGTTCATTTCTACCTTCAAATGCAGAATTGTGTGGATAGCTGACACTATCCTGGATTAGTGATTTCTATATACATTCTTACATTATCAGACTGTATGTATAAATGCATTTTTACGTGACAGTAAAGCACAGTACAAACCTGTCATTAAGTGTCATTATGCAGATAGAAATGGAAGCTGTTAATGAATTAGATTTCCTGTTAATGTCATCTAAATTCAAGACCTGGCAAGGAAAAATGATTCTTGGATGGATTGAAAACAGGTAAGGAAAACTTAAAGAATGAAAAATATTAATTATCTGATTATATTTTTTAACCAATATTGCTGACTTTTATGACCTGACAAACTGTTGGCACACCTAACAGATTAACCAACATATATTAATTACCAACATTTTCAAATATGCCCTTGTCCAAATGAATTTACCGTGCCTGGTCCTGACTTTATCATTGAAATGTCCTTTGCTGCCCTATTATTTCAGTTCTCATTGCTTATTTTTAGCTAACTATTTTTAGCTTTTGCTTATTTCTAATCACCTAGGCAATAATGTACATTGACTAAATTTGTGCCTGTTCCCAAGCTCTCATGTTACCAGAAAGGTATTTAACTGAGTGTGCTAACATTGAAGAAAAAACACATGAAAAATGAATGTGTTGACACTTAGGTATCCGCCCAGGCCCATTATTTTCTGTTCTCCCTAAGGTGTGGGAGTTCAGCTGGGGTGATGGTGAGCATTACAGCAGCCACCCTGATGGATTTGCAGGCAGAGGGACCTTAACAATACATTGCTGTGAGCAAAAGTGCTACCTCTCCAAAATTTACTTTTGGAAGCCATGCAGCAGTTATATTATGAAGGCCTGGATAAACCTCATCAACAGCAAATTTAATTAAGGCTGCTAAACTCCCAGCAAACCAGAACTGCATTCAGTTATTGCTGCCTTCTTACCACCAGTGAAGAGGACTATACAAAGCACAATGCACTTGAGCTGTGGTTCTGTCCTGTAACTTCTCTCCCAAAGGGATTGTCCACAGGCAGTGAAGAGCCTGGGTGACTCCTGTCACCACAGAACTGAATATGGAAAGGAACCTGTTGTTCTTCTCTACAACATATGCTTAAAGGAATGAGAAATGCAATAAAAGTAGGTATTAACGCTAATTGTATCTGAAAACTTGTAAAGCAAGATACACTGCACATGGAGATGACAAGATGAAAGCTTTGTTTGCCCAAGATAAATTTGTTTTCCTGGTGCCTCTTGTTTCTTTTGGTCTTTTTTTCCCCTCTCAAAAATGAGGGAGGAACTAAGAATTCTAAACACAGGGAAATTATGTGAAAAAATGTCCACATGTTTTGTACTTAGGTTTAAGGTTTCTATTCCCAAACAGAAATTCTAAGTAGCATACAGTACTTCAATGACGATAGGGATAAACTGCTGTATAATTGCATAGAGAAAATGTATGTCTAGGAGACAAATAATTCAAAGCTAAAGTGTTAACTGTCTTGCATTATGGAGTGTGATAATGAAAACATGGTTTGCAAAAACTTGCCTATGTGCATTAAATCTTCTACTTTGTATCCTTTGGGATATTGTCAACAGCTGAAATAAAAAAGTAGCCAACTGTTTAGTGCAAGTATAGACACATTCATATGATGCTCAGATCTGCATTGATTGTTCAGAAACTGTAATGGAGGTACAGATATCAAATAACAGAGTACCTGTGGTAAATATTTTGGTCCTATCTTCTTTTACAAAACCTGTTAAAACTCAGTCATAAATGTGCAATGTTAAATTTTCTAAGTTAGACAGGGCCTGATATTACCTTGCATCTATGAGCTATATAGAGAAAAATATTTTCCTTGTCTACCATACAGCTGATGGGACTGCTCACAACAATTAGTACAAGTTAAACTCCTCTGTGCAGTGGGCTTTCAAATTTAAGCCCATTTGGCATCACCAGCTACAGGTTTTCTCTCTAGAAAACCTCTTTGTGTAAGCTTCCATAGTGTTGATAAATAAACATAGTTTTCTACTGGGTTCTAGTTTTTATGAAGTAGGATGTAGGATGTCATCCTAAACATACAGAAATGCTTTTCTTCTAACATCTGTACTTTTGCATAGGAAATCCATTATGTGGATTAGTTAGAATTTGGTAGTAGATTTTAGCAGAAAATGCTTTCTTTAAGACTTTCAGTTAGAGACCTGTTCACTCTGAAGTTTAAACATGTCTGTGGTGGAAAACATCAGCCAGGATGACTCACTCTCTGCCCTTCCAATAGCAAATAAAATATACGGCATTAAAGTACTTGAATTGCCTTAGGGTTTAAGTCTTCTGCTTACTGAAGTTTTCCAAATTAAAGTGTAGCGTAATTTATCTTATTTTATGGCATTATAGTACACTGGATTTCTGGTTATTTAAGCAAGTGCACAAGCCTTGACAGTTAGAAATAATGTTGGTTTGCCATCAGAGCAATTCATTTATCTACACTTAAATCTCACTGGATTTGTGAACTTATTTGTATAGATATCTCCTATCAGTAAAGTCAAAGTAGAGAAGACTGGATATCCTTACCCTAAGACTTTGAAATCAATCTTTCTCCTTTATTTTATTACCACTGCTTAATCTATATTGCAAGTTAGATCTATGCTGGCATAAATACTAGTAAAACAACATTGTATTTTAAAAGTGAACATCCATTTCAAAACATCTATGAAATTCTGCCCTGGTGTGCTTTGCATGCAACCCTACTGACCATTAAATGTGAATAGGAATGACAGCACAGCAGTTGGGTCTTTGACCATAAGAAATAGTCCTGGAAGTATATTCCTGGACTTGTAGTTAACCATGAAATGGACTCTGTCCAGAAAGACAAACCTCACATTTACATAGATGACAAAAGACAAACCACCTACTTCCTAAGTACTTCATAACAAATTGAAGGTATCATGCAAGCCTGCTGTGAAAAATTGCTGCCATGCATTTGTGTATGCAGTACATATCTGCTGAGAAACAGCTGACCTCAAAGCTACAGAGTACAAAAATCCAGCTGTTAACTCTAGATGTGTGCTTTACATGCCAGGATAGGAGTCATGTCTGTGGCTCTGTGTGCTCTTTAATAAAGTTCCTCTGTCACAGCAGAGGTAAGGGGATTCCCTTCCTCCCAAAGATGTTGATGAATGCTCCTGTATCATCAGTGTCAACAGCAGCTCATCCAGAAGGATCAAATAAAGAGGAAATTTTTTGGTTTTTTACTTTGATTTTCACTTTGCATCTAATGCCAAGGTCTTTAAAACCTGGAATTAAACTATCTGCAGCCTCCCAGCAAACATAGCCTTCCCTTTGGTGTGTCTAAAACAGTAGATCAAATGTGGATGGGGAATGTGCAAGTTCATTTCAACATGCCTGTTTTAAAGAAAAAGCCCACAGCTGCTGAGGATCTATTTCCCATTATGACTCTCTGTTCTTATCAAAGGTGATAGGAGTTCTGACCCAAAAGCATAGGATTTGGCTCTAGATTGTTAATGTTACTGTCACCAGGGTGCCTGTTTAGTCCTGAGTGATCTGAATAATATGTGACAGTTTAGCACTATGATCCTTCTGCCAAACCTGGTGGGTTGGGTAGGGGTCACTGCTTTACCAAAGCACATTTATGTGCAGAAGCCCTACATTATGGGTCCTGCTGCTTCGGCATTGTTCATTCCTTTAGTCTCACATGAAGGTTAGAGGGGAATGAATGGAGCAGCTCCCCAGGCTCTGTGGGGAAGGTCCTGGGAATTTCTTAATCAAACTGAAATCAAATAGCTGTTTGTAAACCATATATGGCTTACACGGGTCTAAGCACTACTCCAACACATATTTTCCTACATGGAACAGTGTTTTAGAGTTTATATGGAAACCCTTTAAGGAATTAAAAACATTCTGAAGCTTCATTTAGGTGTTAAATTCCTAAACCATCCCCTTAATTTCTCTATCATATTCCTTTGCCATTCATCCTCATGTGTTATTTCTGCAGCCTCACTTGAAGTTTGTCACCTTTCCTGTGGTGCAAGTTCCAGTGCCAGCAACTGATGTGTAGTTCCTTGGAAAAATTTTGCTCCATCAAATTGCACTTTACTCTTTCCATCTTCCTACACATCACCAGAAATATTAAAGAACGTAGGCCTTACAGAAGAGTGCCACTATCAATTGTTCTGTTCAGGGATTGATGAACAGGGTTTTTTTTCAGGGTCTTTAAGCCTTCCTTCTAGTCATGGTTGAATGTATTTGCTACACCCTTTTCCTTATTTTTTGCAATCAGGATGACAAAGAATGCAGTAAAAAGGCAACAATAAATATACAGGTTTCCAAATCAAACATAGACATGGTTTTCTCTGGCATTAAAAAAAAATTGAAAAAATTAAAAAATAAATATAGAGAGATCGCTTTTCATACATGGGTGGTGTTTTTTAGTCTTGAAAACCCCAGCTGCATGTCATTTGTAGTTGAGCTAACCTAAGACCTTGAGGTCAGGTGTACCTGGAGAAGATAGTAAATTCTTGCATTTTCTTCACTTCTTGTCTGAGAAAACTGGATATTTTACATTGATTATGTCAGGCCATGAAGAGTACAGACTAGGTTCAGAGGCTGAGACTGTAATTTTTTATATGATTACTTATCAGCAGCATTAAAGAAAGACGTGGAAGGGTGTATGCATAGTTATGCATATTTGTACCTAGTAACAACTGTGGATTAGCTTCAGTCCAGACATATACAGTTTATTGGGTGACATATAATTCGATTTTTAAGTCCTCTTTAAGGACCATGATATCTTTTAAAGATTGTTTGGTTTACTGCCATGCAGTGGAAACATTCACTCATAGATCAAAGCAACGTTAAGACTGATGTGATGTTCGAAGGGTAAATTCTGTGCTAAAACACTAACTGGTGTTTCCAATCCTAGTGGATTTAAGATTTTTTACTCTAGAAGGTCATTCCTGATATGACATAGATAAAAGCATTACAACCAGATAAAGGCTGGTCTTTATACTATTTGTCTTTGCTTAACTAAAAGCAGTTTTAGAATAGATTCAGATAACCTGCTACAGATTTCTGCCTGGATGCTCTTTTTCACAGATTGTATTGGTTCCACCTGAATAGAAATTTGGTGAAACAAGAAAAACGTATTCAAAACAGCTATAAATCCACACAGGGAAAACTCTAAAATTAGTGTAAACAGTTTTCCATGTATAAAAATAAAAAGAAAATGGGGCATACTGGACTTTTGTAGCCAATCTCTATAAACAAAAAGGCAAGAACTGAAAACCAGGGTGTTCATGCAAAATGTTGTTTTCCTGCTCATGTGAAATGATGGTTCCACATCTATGTATGTGTTACACACATATACAATAAATACTACTCTATGTATTTGTGTGAGAGAGAGCTAGATCTCTTCATCCAGAGGGGAAAATTGATCTTGTAAAGACTATTTTAAATAAAACACCTTAGGGTTTTGGAAACCTAATTATGAAATGAAAAATAAGTATTAAACTTTGAAAAGAGGCACAAATGCTTTAAGTTCTGTTTTAGGAAAATTCAATATTCTGAAACTTCTCACTAATGTTTTGCAGTTCTGCCAATTAAATGCCCAGACAAGCTCTGAATTTTTTCTTCCATAGTAAATAAACAACAGCCAGGATACATTGGAAAAATGAAGTTTCAGATCTGTACTGCTTAGACATATGAGGCTATTAGGCAGAATGGGATTTAATTTTAAATAGAAGCTGGTAAGAAGATTATTTTCTCTATAGTGCTATCATAGAAGCATAATGAAAGTTTATGCTGGATAAAAGAAGCAAAAAATTGCATCTGACCAGCTACCACAGCTTGTTTAGCCCTGGAACTTGCTTTCATATTGTCAGACATTGAAACTGTGTGGGTGAACAAAACCTTTAAATTTTGTTGGATTGGTGAGAATGCACTACGGTTTTTGTCTCAGAGATTCAATTTTATGTAAAATCTTATTTAGTATTTTCCTGGGCCTACAGTCAGAGTGAGAGGTAGCACCCAGAATGAAAAATTGCAATAATTGCCTTGGTTAAAAACAGTAAGGGTCTGGTGTTAAAAGAATCTGAGAAAAAAAGAGACGACCTTTTTCAATGGTGTCATGGCATCAGATATCTGCAGGAGGAAATGAAAAACTGAAGGGAAAATTTTCTATTAAAAAGTTCATGGTCTTGCTCATTAAATATGAAAGTGAGACTTACAATTCTTTTTCCTCTCTACATTGGACCTATTTATGACTTTGTTTTACAGTGCCAAACAATTAGTTTGACCTTTTCCCAGTAGCAATGGGTTATTTTCTAATTTTATTTCTGACAAAAATGTGAACACAGCATTCATTTCTGCGGATCAGTTCAGACTGTGTTGACCAACATCAGTCATACATTAAGGTCATTAAGATGTGCAAGTTTGCATGGAAGACATTGCATGGATGTTGAATTAATAAGCAGTTAGATGAAGCTGGAGATTGTCTCCTCGGAGATGCCTTGGACAGCCTCTTTTTTGAAAAAGAGAGACTTCAGCTTTCGTGGATACTGGAGGACTTGCCTGTGATAAAATACATTAATCTCAAAAACTCCTTATGTTTTTGTTTTCTCTAATCTTGTTTTGAAGAAACAAAAATTACTCTAGCAAAGTTGAAGGTAAATATAAACTCAGGTAGCTTATATTTGATGTTTTTTCAGAGTTTTATATCACAAATTTATTGTTTACTGTTTGCATTAGCAATAAACAAATACACCAGCGATAAAGCATCCTTTGATAAAAGGACCATAGGATTAGTCCCAGAACACAATCTTAAATTTCATTTTGTTGACATAATTACTGTACTCTACTCAATCTGTATGTTTCAAAGTTAATGTGCACTAGTATATACAGTTAAAACTGGTATCTGTTTTGTTCAGGCTTCTGAAAACTTGTTTTACCAGATGAGGAAGGGAAGTCATGATATGTACTACTTCTACCAGTGATCCTATAGCAAATCAAATTTTATTTATGTGATCCCAAGGTTTGCTGGTATTGTTCAGCCTTTGCACCACATTGATATACCTTTTGGATTGGTTCATTTGTTAACCAAGACTTTAACCTTAGAGGAATACATATGTTCTAGTCATTTGATACACAAACACGTTTTGTTATATGTTGTTTGTTTCTAGTTCAGAAAGTGATTGGCCTGAAGAGAAATCAAGAAATTACAAATACTGATGAAGCTGTTCATATGTTCAAAGGGAAAGTTAATGATGCCTGATCACTGTTTGATGAAAATATTATGCAGCATATTAAGTGGAGAAAATCTGCTCAAGAAGCTTACATGTAGCTGTGAGTTTTAATATTTTGGGGATATAATTTTTTTATGGAATGACTGCTGAGTGCAAGATATCTTCATGAAGTAGTCTTGCATTTAGAACTATAATCACCTTTGGGTCCTTTTCCATCCCAAGTAGCTTCCCACTTCTGGTATCTAGGAATACACATTTAGATAAAACCTTAGGGAACCTCCCGCCTTTTTTGTCCAAACATCTTACTGATGTTTCTGTCTTCATAAATACACTGACAAAATTGATGTTGCATGATCTTCCAAGTCATATTTCATTCTTGTATATTACTGAGTGATTAAGTAAATGACCATATAAGTTAAGTGTGAGACAAGGTCTATCTGAGGCCAACATTCACCTCCTTGCCTGGCTGAATTGAGCAGCTGAAGTCAGTAACATCTTAGATTGCTAAAGCCACCTTTGCTAGAGATAAAGTTGGATTTCTCTGTGTTGTGACCCCCACTTGACTTCACAAAGATGACCAGACTGGCAACTTCTACAGTATGCAGCTTCTTAAGCACAGATTTAAGATGGCCAGCACAGGTTTGAGACATGGAAAACACAGAAGAGGTCCTGCACTCTGACAATTGGGTTATATCTGTTTCTGTATTTACTTTTACAGAAGTCATCATAGGCTGTGCTATTCCATCTGAGCACTGTTCGAAACTGAGAGGCTATGTAAACATGCTTCACTGGCATGTGCCTTAGTGAGGGATTAATGCAGACTTCTGGAGTTCCAGTTGAGAAAACAAAATAACCAGGGCACTCTTACCAGTGCAAAGCTCCGTGGGCTTGGTCTTCCACCTGAGTTTATCTCTCTGTAAGAGCAATCCCTGTAAAAGTGCATGACACCATCTTTCAGCATGGGGAGACAATTCAGCCACACTGCAGAGAGAGCTAGTGCAGATAACAAAAACTCTTCATCAGGATGAGTTCAAAACTGCACCAAGGGTGGTTAGGGCCTTGTGCCAGGCATACTGCACAGTGATGTGAACTTTAATCTTTCACAGGAAAATCACAGCCATCAAACCTTGTTACAGTTCATGCCCTGAAGTCATATATGCTACGTACTGCACCGAAACTTTTTATCCTGACAGTTGTATATAAAAGAGGAATCCTGACTGCCTGGTTTTACTCTTTGCTAAGGAACAGTATATTCTTTTTCCCATCTCTAAACTATTTCACATTCTATAGTTCCTCTTCCAGTTTTCTGCTTTTGTTTTGGGTTTGGTGGAGGGTTTTTGTTTTCTTTTTCAATTGTTTCTTTTGGGGGAGTGTTGTGAGTTTTTGCTATTTCTTTTTATTTTTTCAGCTAAGAATGCGGGTTGTAAAGATAAACCTGAGAGGATTCTGCTGGAGGAATCCTCTCTATTGCTCTCACATGCTCTCACATCCTCTCTATTTGTAAAATTGTGAAGTTTTCAGGTTTGGTTTGCAGTCTTCCCTGCATCATGGAATGCCAGCAAGCAAAGCAAGGCTTGCTCAAAAAATGGCAGTTGCAGATGACGCTGACAATATCATCAGCGATAACAATTGTGATGACAATGTCCAACTCCTTGGAATTAGAGTTTTGAAAACAGAATGGAGATGTGCTGCTGAGGAAAGATGTGAATGTGAGTTGAATTTTCCATTACAAACCTCTCCCAGGAAGGGTTCACACCTGTGGGAAAAAAGAGTGTCTGGTTCTAACCCTTCTGCACAGGAGTCAACACCTGTAGCAAGGATTGAGGGTAATGAGAGGTGCAACTGACCCACATGCATAGTGCAACTAAGAGTTGTTGTTCATTATCACTGCATTACAGAACCACAGAATATTTGGAGCTGAAAGGGACGCACAAGAATCATCAACCCCAAATTTAAGTAAATTGCCCATACAGGGATTGAACCCACATCACGTTTTTTTAGCACCATGCTCTCGCCAGCTGAGCTAATCGCAGGAGTATTACTTCCTTCCATAATTGTTGTGGGGTGTAACAAATTCTTGTTTACAAGTCCTGTCCCTTCTTTATTTCTCCATTTCCCATGGAGATTTCACATTACCTCAATTTTCTTGCATCCTTAATAGAAACCTCCCAAGAAAACAAGAGCTATTTTTTCCAAGATCTGGCTTCTGCAACTAAGAGGCAGGAGGCTGAACACAGTTTTTAAGGTTTGTATTGATCTAGCTTTTCTCTCTCTTCAGATTCACATTTTTTAAAATTTTCTTGAGTATATGTATTAACCAAAATTGTAAAAAATAGAAGTAAATTAACCCTGTGTTATCTGGAGATTGTTTACAGCATGCAATCATTCTTCTGTCTCTTTCTCCTCATTCTTTTTGTGTTTTTGCTTTTTTCATCTCCCACATTTTCTTACTGAAAATGGATCACTGCCAGATGAAAATATTGAAGAAATGGCACAGAACTTTTGGTTGGCTGCCAAAGTAGCTTTTCCAGTGTGTGCCACTGAGGTCCTGAGGACTATACTCAGCTACAGACTTAACCTCTTCTTGCAGTCCAACTGAATGCACACCATTCATCTGTGGCTACTGAATGAGTGCAAGATGCACATCTTATATGCCCATGTCATCACTAATTTTTGGACATGTCCTAATTCTGTGAGCAGATGTGCTTTTGATACAGGAAGCTGCTTTCAGGATAATGAAGGATGTAGATAAAACATGTGATGGGACTTCCCCAAACAGAGTTTGTATTTCCTGTGCCCACGAATGGCTCCAAAATCTTGAAAGACTGGATTGCTCATTAAAGAAATTTAAAATGCTTAATATTTTGTGATTGGGTCCTGTTCAAGGATAATAATCAGGGCTAGCTAGTACTTTTCTTCTGCAAGACTGGAAATGAGGTCGCTGCCGTTTTTTTGGGGTTTTTTTAACTGTGCTCACCAGCAGAGAAGTAAAACCAAAAAGATGCTATGCAAATACATTAGAAGTAAATAATGTTCCAGTTAAAATGAGCACAATATGTGGGTCTGTATGCAAAACTGATTTCTCTGAAAGTTATTTACAATCCTATTTTAAAGTCAGGATGAATGACACATTGCTGGAATAAACACCAGATCTTGCCTGCTTATGTAACTTTGCTAGTATGGGGACACAGTAAGATGTTTGTCTGTTTGAAGAGATCCATGCTACCAGTGCCACTGGCTCAACTCCCACTGACTGTGTGACTCGGACAGAATTCGTGATGCACGGGTTTTGGTCTCAGGCAAATATGCAACCGTCCCCCTCTATTCCTCCTCAGTTTCTGGGCTCATTGACTATTTACACAAGCTTCCAAATTTGCATGTAAATTCAATACTTGCTGTGGAAAATCACAGCTGAGTCACCCTGAATATATTTGTACTTGGGCACAAATGTTTTTGCAAACCTCCAGCAAACTAACAGGCTAAAACTGGGTACTGATACCAAAGATACCTTGCTCTTGGAAGTGCAAAGAGTCAGAAGTGTCTGCCTAAGAACATGGGCAGGAATTATTTTCCAGGTATTATTTATAGCTAACATCTCCCCCCTACCCCGCCAAAAAAAAAAAAACAAACCAAACCAAACCAAAACCCCCAAATTAACCAAACCAAACCAAAAACCCAGATGAAAAAAATAAATAAGATGTTTTTAAACAATTTCAATCAATTTCAAAATAAAATTTGTCAGCATGGCCCTTAAGGAATTCTTATCTTGGTAGTTCCTGTGAGATTTCCTTATTTTTAGTGTGGCCAAGCTTTAAGTAAACTAATTTGCTTATATCTCTATCTATCCACCCAGAGGCAGCTGTGACCAAGTGATATTACACTCTGCTTTTCTAATTGGCTCATAAAATTTTACTTGTATGATGTGACTCTGGAATGAGAGCTGCTTTAGATATTTAAGGTATATAAACAGAATCCTTAGGTAAGACTTTAGTATCCTATGTCTGTGAAGCAAACAGAGATAGTCTGTAAGGAGATTGAGTTGGAGAGAGCTGAATTTCACTTTTGAACAGCAGGAGTAGTAACAAATTTTCTAAGCTCATCAGCTGCATCTCAAAGAAAAGAATATGTTGCTATCTACTTCTACCAAATAGGCTTCTGTTAAGGATGCAGAAAAACACAGGTAATGTGAAATTTCTATGGAAAGTAAAATCGAGAAGGAACAGGACACACCTGTAAACAAGACTTTGTAACAGCTTGCAACGACAAAGAAAGGAACTAATGCAATGATAGTGAACAATAACTTTGAGCTGCACTGTGCATATAGCCATTTGTGGGTTAGCTGCACCTACAGTCAGTTCCCTTGCTCTAAGGTCCACATCCACGGGTGTACATCATCTTCATGAGATTTCTGTGAGATAAGTGCTTGTGTAGTTTTTCACCCACCAGTGTTTGTCTGTGTCCTCCATGTCCCTTCTGCTACAGTGAGTAAGGTTTTTCCTTTCCCTAAAAAAGAAGACAGTTTGCCTTTGCATCTAAAGACCTGATTGGCACATAAACCAGCCATTGTGTATACAATTAAGACACATGCTATCCCTGTGAAAGTTACCACTTTAGGGTTTACAGCTTTTTTCCGAGTTCCTCGCTCTTTTACCCAAGAAAAATCTCCTCTACAGCATTTTACAGATAAGGTTTCCTGCAGCAATGAGGCTCACTGCATTTGTAACTGTGTATGACAGCCTTTGTGTTTTATGTTTTGGAGCAGTTTTCTTGCACTAGAAGAGAACGAAGAGTCTAGGAAGATGTTTAGTCAAATATCAGTCAAAACTGACGTGGGAGAAATGGCTGTTGGTAAAAAGAAGCCTGTGGATCCTGGGATTTTTAAAAAGGCCTATGTAAATTAATATTTTTAGCTACACTGAATTCTAACTGGATTTAGATGCCATGCTCACATGAACACTTGTGAAAAATCACAGCCTAAAATACTCATAATTTGAATTCAATGAACCTGGATCATTTTTTTTACCTTCTACATCCCATTACAAATCTGCTAATTCTCTGTCTCTGTATAGTGTGCACCAGGTTCTTGATTTCATATGGTGAAAGGTGTGTGATTGGGCCTGCACATAGTCACCAGAGCTGCAGGATACAAGATAATCTACCTGTGTACACTGCAACTGAGTCTGGATTTTAAATGTGTAGAACTGTCATGCATGCACAGTGTCCTTCATTCAATGGTTGCTTGGTAAGACATCTAGGCACAAGGCAGCCTGTGGAGCTGAGCTTGGCTAAAAATGTCAGATGTGGTGTGAGAAGACAGCAAGGCCAAGTTTGTAGGGCAAGGCTGTGCCTGACTAGGTGAGGCAGCTATAAATCCTCTGCTTTGCCAGAGCCTGCCTCTCCTTCCAGTGGAGCATGAATTCTGCTGTACATTCCAGTTCAGTAGCAGGTTTACTGGCTTCAGGTTCCTTTCCATAAAGGAATATAAAACAATTCTGATGCCTCAAAACTGGAATGTTTATGAACTGACAATCTGCCCTTAGCTGATTGCAACACAGTTCAGTGCAAGGGTGACACCTTGAAAGGGGTGCTGGAGAGCTCAAAGCAGCCCTGCTGAAAGACAAATATATTCTCAGGGACAGCTGGCAGACAGCACATATTAACTGAAAACTTAATGAATGCTTTAGCCTGTACAATCACAAAAGGCACATGGGGAAGAGGTAAAATAGACACATTTTCTAACAAAGAAAATGGAGTGCAACTGAAGTAACTAAATTAGGGTAGTTTTGGAGTTCTCTGCTTTTNTAAAAGGGGCCCAGTCTTGAGTAGTAAAGTCATCTCTAGGCTCATGGTATTTAGGCAACCGTTTTTGATATTCATTCAACTCATGCCAGACATGAGAGGGGAAAAGGCAGGAACCGTCCAGCCTCAAGGAGGGGGCAGAAGCTGTCCCACAGTTCCTAAGCTGTGACACACTCAGGCTTGACTTCAGTGCTGAGCAGTGTAACCAGGAGCTGGGGCTGATGAGGGGAATAGGGCAGGAAATGAGAGATGAACTTTACCCACGGCTATCACAGGTCAGGGAAATTCTTAGGAGAGCTAAATAATCTGTAACTTGACCACGCACCAAGTGGTGTCTTGGGAACATCAAATGTTGTGAGGTGTGTTTAGCGTCCTAAAATGTTTATATTATCCCTGTGCTGGTCTCTTGTCTGTATTACACAGTTGGGATAAACAGACAGGCATTAAGCAAGTAGGAGCAACAGCTAAAAACTATTAGCTATCATTGCAGAAGATATTGTCTTTGCAGTCAAAATTACTGAGAATTTTGCTTTTATTTCTGATGTTTAGGGACTGATGAGCTGTGCTTATCTTTTATTGCAATAATAAAAAGTACTTCACTTTTCTCATGAACTGTCATCCATGTTCAAATAGGCACTGTGCAGATGCAGAACAGAAAGACAGATACAGTTCCAGACTGGGAATGGTATGTGTTTGTGTCTCATCCAGTGAAGTGTCTAATTCATGTCAAAAGTGATAGTTTATTGGGACAAAAAAAGACACAAGATCCCTGCATGGCTGAAGTATGTGAGACTTTTTAAATTATAATGATAATTACTACCGCCCGAAAGAATGTTTTCAGTTGTAGGCAAGTAAGTGTGGAGAAGAAAATTGCCATCCTCCATCAGCTATGTAATAAAAAGTATAATTGCAGAAGCCTGAATATCTAGAGGGCTCTATATGATCCATTATTCTTTTACTCAGAGGGATGGGTATAAGTGACTCAGCAAATTGCTTCTGAAAGGAAAAAAGTTCTCTTAAAATGACCTGTTTGTCTCAGACACCAACTTGTAACTTGTAAGCATCTGCAGATGAGCTGGTTAATCAGAAACGGTCAAAAGTGGAGAAATCCTTCAGCTGAAAGGTGAATAAGGTTTTATTTCTAACTTTGTAGGAAAGTGAGGTGTGTTGATAGTAAAAGCTGTCATTGGTGCACTCAGAAGTATGTGCAGTCTGTTGTAAAATCAATAGCATTCAGCCTTTGGGATCCTAGAGCTTGCTTTGGCTGCACATGGGAAAGCTCCAGTGTGATAATACAGAACAAAGTTCACTTTCTGGATTGTTTGTTGTTAAGTAATGTGCTGAAAACATTGCAAGGTGAAAGATGGTACAGGCCTTTCCAAGCAACCATTTCTCTTTTTGAGACAGCTTCCATTTTACTTTGTTCCTCTGAAATTTCAGAGGCTTTAGGCGAGAGAGCTGAATACCAACATAAATCTATTTCATAAGTGTTTATTTACATGGTGTTTCTGAGTGTGTAGGTATAAATCCATAAATTGGGATCCCTTTGAAAGTTACTAAATTAATGTCAGTGTATTTTACAGGTGTCTAATCAGGCTGTAGTCTTATTGCCACTGCTGAAAAACTAGAGGTTACCAGTGTACCAGAATAGCTCTTTTCTGCGGTGTTACAGCACCCCATATTTGTTTGTACCAGTCTGAAAGAAAAACATGAATATTGAACGTGTGATAGTTCAATAGGATGTACATGGATGTTCCTCTTTTTTCCAAATTTGTCTCTGCAAGTGGCCACTAGCTTATACCAGGCAATATTGTGACAGCATGGAAACTGCAAGATAACTCTTATCAAGGACAGTGTTCTAGGTCTGAGGAATTTGTGGCCGGGAATTCCCTTAGCCAACAGAAGCATTAGTCATGTAATTGAAAGCTGCTAGGCATCATTTTTCTTCCTTGAATTCACCTAAATTCATTTTAAAGCACTGTGAGTGTGTGGTACTTACAAGGTTCCATGCCTAGAGGCTGTCCATTGATGAAGAAGAATCTCCTGTTTGTTTTGAGTTTATCACCTTGCATTTTCATTTCACACAAATGTGTTCTGTGAAGAGATAAGGAACGGTCAAGCTCTACTCACCTTCTCCCTTCTACCCATTGGTTCATAGATTTCTATTATGTCCTTTTGTTGACACCCCTTCTCATACCTACCATCTCTTTAGTAGGCAAAATAATCCAGTCTTCCTACTCATTCAGTCTGAAGCTGTTAGAACTTTTCTAGTTGGCCTTGGTGCTTTTATTTCCAATTCTATAGGACCTACTGCTTTCCCATCCGCTTTGTGGCACATAATGGATTTATAATGTGGCACATTATTTCCTCTTTTTTTCTGGTATTTGTTGAACCTTGATTTTTTTCTTTTGACAGACTATTGATTAGACATTTTCAGAGAACACCTTATCTTCTCCAAAGATCTTTTTTTTTGTCTGGAAGCAAATAAAGCATTTGGATGTGGAGTTGGGAAGCCTGATTCTCTACTGTGAAATAGATTGTAACCTAGCAATTTTGTCCTTTTTGGAAGGGGGGAGGGGAACAAGAATTGGAAAAGTTGTTTACTTCCCGTTCTTGGTTATGGCTGGAGCCAGAGGCGGCGGGGTGGCACTTCCCAATCTGTTTTGGCAAGGCATCTGTGCCGTAAATTTTTCCCCTGCCAGGTGAGTCTGGGGACAGAGAGGGTCTCAGAAGCAGTCAGACAGCACTGACTCAGCAGGAGCAGAGTGAACTCCTTTCAAACACTGCCCTCACCACCACTGCCTGGGTGCACTTCTAAGCCATTTTACTTTGAATGTTTTCTGAGCTCCTGTGTACAGCACACAACAATGGAAATTTCCTTTGATATTCTGTTGAAAATCCCATTTTTGTAAAACACATGAATTTCCAAAGAAGAACTTTTAAGTATTTGGAAAACATAATATTTTGCCTGGAAGTCAGCAAAGCTGACCCCTTGCTGCCCACCTGGAATATTCACATCAGTTTTATTTTCAGTCTACTGGAAAAAATCTGTGCGGACAGTGCATACAGGAAATTGGGGAGGAAAAAGTTATTTTTTTGACTTTTCCTCTGCTTTGGAACAAAAGTATCATAATGTTATTTTAATTTAAATATCTATGTATTTATTTTACTTTCTATCTCTTTCTATACACATGGCTACTGCTGCTGACTCAATAGCACTTTGATTTTTGAGTAGTGCCTATTTAGATTTTGAGTACTTACCATGGACTTTTTCGGTTTTGGTCCATTATCTTCCCCCTAAGTACCTATTAATTCAGAGAATCTCTGAAAGTTATCACTATTAAATAGCATTATGTTGAAAGATGTTAATAGCCATGATTATTGGAGGTTTTGATCTGAAGGTTCCCACAGGTTGCAGTACACCCTTTGCTCCTTTCCTCCAGTTTGCAAGATGCCAGTGAAAGGTCTTTGGAAATGATGAGGACCTTACCTATGGAAATGTCATGGGAAGTGTCATGGGGAGTAGTTGCCAACACCAGCCTCAGTGTGAGCCCTCGCTGTGCCCTGGCAGCCCGGAGGGCGAACGGCATCCCCGGAGCCTCGAGCAGGGCGCTGCCAGCAAGGGGAGGGGATTATCCCTCTGTGTTCAGTGCTGTGCTGCCTCACCTGGAGTGCTCAGGGCAGTTCTGCACCCCACAGTGTAAGGAGGTTATCAAGCACTGGAACAGGCTGCCTAGAAAGGTGGTCAATGCCTCCAGATCGTCAGTGTTTAAGAGGCGTTTGGACAATGCCTTTAATAATACACTGTAGCTTTTGGTCAGCCCTGAAGTGGTCACAAAGTTGAACTGGATGATCTTTGTAGGTTGTTTCTGACTGACATATTCTATTCCGTTCCATTCCATTCCATTCCATTCCATTCCATTCCATTCCATTCCATTCCATTCCATTCCATTTTATTCTAGTCTCTCTGTGTCTTTTGAATCACTTCTTAAAAGTGTCTCTGTAATATTTGGACACACAAACTATGTTTAGATATCTTTCCATGATTGTAAGATAAGTTTTATGAAGAGGGTTTACATAAAATCATCTCATAAATAATACATTCAGGTGTTCAAAGGAGTCTTAGAAGATGACTTCCCCTGTAGACCCAAGAAGTAATCTAGTGCTGAGCTAAAAAGGCCTATTTCAATGACAGAAGCTTTTGTTCTGACCTGAAGGAGTCCTGTCTAAGTTCTAGGATTGTAAGACTTCGGTATTAAGCCTATACTTAAACTTGAGAATATGGGTCTGAGAACTGTATAAGTTTTGAGTCTTTGAATATTAATATTAAATTTTAATATTAAACCTGTAAAATGGGATTACACTGCATTTCTCAATGTTGCAGAAACTGTTAAAGGAAACGATATAGTATACCATGAAGTTAACACATACTGTGATGCTTTTCTCTCTCTTTTTTGTTGTACGCTTTTCTTTCTTCATGGTTTGTGTCAGTGGGAGCATTTGGATTTTTTAGTTCTTAGGGGACTAGTTTGAATCTGGATTCTATTTTGGCCAAGCGAATTTCTCTTGGGGAGATGAATTTTATTTTATATTGAATAGTCTGCACGTGTAAATATGTTAATGACTTGTATTTCAGTAGTATAAGTGATAATGTTTCATTTAAAGGCACTTAGGCATTCTGGGTTTAGGCAGAAAGCTTTGAGCTGATTGAATATCTCACGAAGGGAGAAACATCAAACTTCAGCTCCTCTCATGATTGACTGATGCCTTGTATCATCTACGCAGACAGTCCTGAGTATCAGCTGAAGCACTTCAGTCTGATGTTCAATATAAGATGGTGAAAATGTCCTTCAGTATCCTGACTAAACAATAGTTTGAAGGATTAAAAGGTCAGGTTTGTTTATGCACAGGTGCATAGGAACAGGAGGGTAATGTTCAGTGAGCTGTGCAGGAACCCACCAGTCCTAGAGGGTTCTGAGCATGGAGCAGGGCAGGGTAGTGCCCACGTGCTCCTTCACCCTTTCACTTTGCTCTCTTGATGCTTCTGGAGCTACAGCCGTCTTCATTTCTGTTGTAGTAGGAATTGTTCTGCGGCTTCTGCAAATTAAAAATGGTCAAGTTTGTACTTAAATAAAGAAGCTCTAGTCTTCTCAACACTGACATTCTTCTTTATGGTTATCAAATCCAGATTTAGGACTCCAGAAGAGTGCATGATTGCCACATATTGCCTGTCTGTTAGAGAAGATGGGAAAGGACAATAATAATAACAGCATTACAGACCTGAGGGATCTGAGACTTCCTTTTATATGAATCCTAGAGGAAGATTCCACTGCTGAATAGTCCTTGACTTCAGCTGCAGGTCATTATGGTAGAAAACCTTTCATCCTCAGTGTGAATTAAGAGCTGCTTTCCAATAAAGAATGATAAGTTTCAGGATTGCCACGACACTGGCTGTCCGGCTGGCTGTGTTCGCCAGTGCCGGCACCCGCCCGGACGGGAGAGGATGGCGGAGGCTGCTCGCGGGCGCGGGAGGGTCGGCGAAGTTCCAGTTCAGGTTCACCAGACCCACCGGTGGTACGGGCGCGCTGGAAGGAGAGAGGGAGGGAGGCGGAGGGGCTTCTCAGGGTAGAAGATTTATTGGGGCGCCAGGGTCACACAGAGAAGCCCCGAAGGGCCGTTACGCAGGAGTTTTATCTTTTACAGAGTGGGAGGAGAGAATACAAAACATCCAATGGTGCAGGGATGTGGGGTTGGAATTCTTGCGGGCAAAGGGTACAGACTAATGGGGAGCGTTGTGGGAGGGGAGGAATACCATGGGAGGAAAGAGATCTCTCTTGGGGGAGGAGCCAAACACAGGGAAACGGGTGAGATGGCAGTGGCTACTTATGGGGGTATGCTGGCCATGGAAGTGGCCATAACACACCACAACACAGGATAGCAAAAAGTTATTTGTTAACAAATACTGCACTAACAAAACTGCTTATAGAATGTATTATTTTTTTCTCCTAATGGTTCTGATTTTTACTTCTTGTCTTCTAGAATAAGAAATAGATATATACAGATATTAATCTTCTGTATGTGATGTATCTGCTCATCCAGGATCATCTTTGGGAGTCCTGGATGGCAGATTTTCACTGCTGCTCCTTTCTCAGGAGCATGTTTTTGTTTTTTCAGTGGGCAGATCCTTTCTGTGCTCTCTCTTTTTTTGTTGTTTTATTAGCTAGAGTAAAGCAAAATGCCTTTTTGGATACTACACTAGAAAAGCAACAGTGGAAACAATAACTGTCATCAAGTGTAACTATAGGTAGTTGCTGGAAAAAGAATGAAAGAAAATAGTAATAGCACAGTCAAACAGGATAGAAATATGACTAATGA
The DNA here is from genome assembly GCA_013397915.1 of Daphoenositta chrysoptera. Classification (NCBI taxonomy): domain Eukaryota; kingdom Metazoa; phylum Chordata; class Aves; order Passeriformes; genus Daphoenositta; species Daphoenositta chrysoptera. The sequence goes on from VZRO01005065.1 coordinate 1,035,096, forward strand.
ATGTAAAAAGCTACACCAGCAGCAGAGTGCAGGGTATTTTAATGCCTATTTTAACTCAGCAGCATTGTTCATTAGTTGCTGCTCAAATCCAGTAAAAACATTTGGAAATGAAAATGTATTTGCCTAAAGTAGTTCTGAGTGGAAAGCCTGCTGGAATGATCTGGGTGGTGCAGATTTGACACTCAGAGTTTAACCCTTCTGTTCCACAACTGAGTTGCGCTTCAATAAAATGGTGGCAGCAATTCACTTTTGTACCCTCCACTCCTTGATCCAACTTGTGCAAGTCCAAGTCTTTAGCACTTTTTGGAGCTGCCTGAAGAAAGTTGTAAGAAGCAAATATCTCTAAGATCAGGAGGTGTTTAACCATGGCCCATTTTCCTCAAATGCTCCCCTACCAACAATGTGAAATGTTCAAATAGCAAAGGCATTGCTTTCATATCTGTGGATTACCTGAGTTTTGCATTACATAGGGAAAATCTTTAAGAAGCTCAATAACAGATGAAGGCTGCTTTGTTTTGCAAAGCAGTTACAGTTGCACTGAAGAATTTGGTCCTTTGAGACAGTGAGCTTTTAAAGGTAAACAGGTGAGCACTCTGCAGAGGTAAATGGAGGCCAGCTGTGCTCACAGACCCGTTCAGTTCTCCAGAATACCATTTGTGGGAACACAGGCTACCCTTTTCTGTCCTGCAGTGACAAAACGAGGAGAGGCATTACCTTGTGCACTACTGGATGTGAGGCCATCGTGCACTGTCACCCCTGGAGATCTCTGGCTCCCACTCTGTGTCCTCAGCAGTAAAACCGACCTCATGAGGTAGCAGCCAGGGAACTTTTGCTACTTGTATGATAGCATTATCTGCTATTGTAGCATGCAATCAATCCATAAGCATGCTTTCTTCCTTTCAAAACTTCTTGGTTACTCATTTACACTTGGGATCATTGTAGTTCACATTGTCATGGGTTTGGAGATAATTGTGCAACAGTTAAAAGGTCTTAGCTGTGTCAGTGGCAGAAAACATTGCTTCTGTTTTCCTTAACTTTCCAGATAGCAGATACACTTCACTTCTTTTTACTTGTCCAAACTTAGAAAACAGGAGCAGAACTTTCCTAGTAAGTCACTGTATGACGGGATGGCTGCCATTTTTTCTTGGGAATACTGTTCTTGTGGTGTGGAAGTCCTGACTGGCTGCCAAGATCTTCCTCCTGAGCAGGGGCTAGTAATTGGAGGAATAAAAGTCTCCAGGCAGCATGAAGTGTATACTGCCTTAAAGGGGGTATCACATGAAAGCTAATTACAAAGGAATATAATTTCTGAAAAATCATGTAATAAGTCTTTTAATCTTAATTTCCCAGAGGGGAAGACATCAGATGGCATATTAATTGCCATAATTTTTCTTCTTTCTTTTTATCATTTGTGTTAGTCCCCACTGTTTCCAACACAACATCAATCTTTTTGTCAATTTACAGTGCTGCTTATTGCCTATGCTAACCATTCAGTGGAGCATAAATTTGCAAGCTGACTTAGTCTGTAAATCCTGGTATTATATTTTTATTTTGAAACATATGTAAGGATCCCTTTATTGCAACCATATTTATAGGTAAGTGTGATACCTCTAATCCTTATTTCTCTGGTGTTCTTTATCTACCTTAAGATACTTCTTCATGAGATATTAGTCACATTTGTGTAGACGGATTTTCTTTTGAACATATACACTGCAGATGCAAAAAACAGCCAGCACGTACTGTCATATTTCAGGGAATATTTCATTTAAACCAATGCAATGTCACAAACTCCTTTGACAGTGTTCACTATGCTAAGAAATGTTCTTTGGTGCAATTTAATTTATTAGCACAGACTTATCCTAAGATGATGCACTGCATTTTGTTCATGAATTTGGATTTGCTTTTCTACTTTGATCCTTTAGAGGAAGCAAGTTTCTCCTCCCTTCCCCTCCCACTGGCTTCCATGAGAAGATTTAACTCACACAATTCACCAATCTTTCAATCCCTGACAACCTTTCATGTGGAGTCTGCATTTCTACCCTGATTCCTGGTCCCTTGAATGGAGATGACAGAGCAGACTCATTCATCTCCTTGTCTGAGGACTCCTGCAGTGCTCCCAGTTGGTCCACTTACTGCCCAGTGTCTGGGCTGAGCTTGACCAGTGGCTGACCATTCACATGTTTGAATGAGCTGCCCAATACTGCACATTTTCATGAAAATCCCTTTATGCTGATGAGCATTTGATGTTTGGGGCGAGGGGGGTGGGGGGGAAGGTTGTTTTCTGGATGCATTTTGTAGCCCTAGAGCATTTTGCTCTTAAGGAATACTGGAGAGCATTGAAAGATCCTCAGAGGGTTACAGAATGTTGTGAATGGGAGGGTGGGATTTGGATGCTGTGAAAGTAATTTTCAGAAGTTTCTCTTTTTTTTTTTTGGCAGACAGTGTAAACAATCTTTTGATTGTTTACTCGTTGCCTATTCTTCAGGCAACGTAACATCCTCTGCATTAGGCATTAGTCACCAGGCATGGGCTGTCCTAGATCTTGGCCATCTGGATTTTTTATAGAAGATAAAAAAGAGTAGTGTGGGAGCTAAAGAAAACAGGAAGATCCCATGTAGAGAATAGAAAAAGCAATTGGATCATACTGCCTCTTACAAAGCAAGCAAAAAGATTTTATAACTAATCCTTTACTATGTCATCTCTGAAAGCTTCAAAGAATAACAGTGTTTTTTTTTTCTTTTTTGAACATTGTCACACAGAGAGGAAGAGATTGGTCTCTTTACCAAGGAGATGAATTAACATTGATGAAACTGCTCTAAATTCTAATTCAAATGGAGCAAATCTCAAAAAATGGCATTTTCCTCATAGTTAAACTTATAATTCCTATACACAGATCAGGAAATGTAACTCTATGGATAAATCTTAATAGAAATTATTTTTCTCCTAGCTAATATTTTATAATAAATGGATTTATTTGATAGGTTCCACAGTATTTGTGGCACAATTCTCCTCTTATCCCATTTTACTTGCTGAGCTAATCTGTTTTGGTTTTTTGTCAGCCACTGTTTATCAAGCACTCTGCTTTTTCAATAAATCTCAAATGAGATAAAAATGTGTTTAGCACTGTTGACATCAGACCCCTGAAACAGCTGCAGACTTGCTATTGTTTGGTTTCAATGCTCACTAAAATGAATTTCCTTTCTGTTGAATCCGAGGGATATGATGAGTGACAGGCTATCTTTTTTTTTCTTAATCACACAGATCTGTGTGTTCCTCTAGATGCCCTGATAAGCAGTGCACATGTGTGTGAAAGGAAGGGAAACAGGAATTCCTTTCGGAAGGGTGACAATCTTCATAAGACTAAAATGAGTCCAAGGCAGATGTTCCCACCTAAAATCAACTAAAAGGTCTAAAACTTTGCACAACTCCCAGCAAAGACTTACATTTATTTTGGCTGGTTTTCCATACATTGATCTTGTTCAAGGAAATAAACAAACAACAAAAAAACAAGCACTACTCTGTAAAGAAATAATTTTGTGCCAAGTGTATAGCCCACTGATATGCTGTACCATGGAAAACAGAACTTGGCCACATAATTCCAAGGAAATGTCATCCTAGCAAGCATGTTACTATTCTTTGGTTTAATATGTAAATGTTTCCATTTTTGAGAGCCCCTCAGAGACAAACTGTTGCATTTAATTTAGCATTTGTTGGCATTGTAACCAAAGTAGTGGAAGTGAGATAGAGAGCCTTCCTCCTAAAAAAGCAAAAAAAAAAATAAAAACCGCTGGGTTTGATGGTACAGCTGCACTTGAGTATGGAGCCTTTTCTCTTTCAGATATCCCAGAAATTCCACTGCTGCCCTTGGCCTCCTATCCAGCACGTTATTCTTGGCACAAGCTTCCTCCCATAATTCTCCTCAGCACCATGCTCTCAAGGTTTCTCTCTTCCTCTTGTTGTCGTTTACTCCTGTCACACAAAGCACTACTGCTCCCCTTTTTAAAGACCTACAGTGAAAATAATTTAGAACAATTTTTAATGCCCCAAAGCTAAGAGGAAGTAGTAATGAATAAATAGATTAGGCAAGATGAGCAGCAACCTTCCGACATTTCATGCCAGATGAGACCCTCCTCGTGAGCTACTGCAAGTATAGAGAAACACCACTGAATTTCATAACGCTGCTCTGGGATTCCAGCAGTTTATCTGACTAATGAGTTTCATATCAAGTTCTGAGAAAAGTTGGATTTGAATAATGCTAGATCAGATGATCCAGCAATTAGAGAAAACTAACGATAGTGTGGTTTAAAAAATTATGTAATTGAACAGAAATATGTAATTATTCAGGTTCCAACTGTTTTGGAAAGATTAGGGGTATGTGGGAAGCAAAGTCTTGCAGCACACTAAGAAGGCTAGTAAATATGACATCTGGTATATTGAAGCAGAAAGCAAGGCTGCAGTCTGAGAAGAGTCTACTGTTTCTTTTTAAAACAAGAACTGTTATCCTAAAAGTCTGGAGTTGTAAAATGCTGAAAAATGTAACTGAAGTAACTGAAACTATGATTTTTTATTTTTTTTTTTTCAAACTCTAAACCACACCACCAAAAAGCAAAAGGCAATAAAAAATACTGTTGGTTCTATGACTGTTTGAAAAGGGAAAAAATCTGAAGAACTTTGGAATTAAATCCGCTTCGTCCGTGGTATCAAATTGCAGGAGAAGGAAGGCATTTTCTTATTTTCCCTGTTTTAAGCTATACCTACCTTGGTTTTTCCTCTCCTCCTGGTGGATAATTTCTTTCAAACTTATCCTATGGTCTTAGCATTCTTCCCTAAAAGTGACTACCAGCACATTTCTAAATGGTCAAATGACTGTCTTACCCTTTATAACACCATCTTCTGGAGTCTTAAAACCAGTTCTCTGTGAGATGTGTTTCTTCCATGTCTCTCTCACCAGGATCACTTCTACTCACTGAAATGGCCCAGAGCACTAGGAGAGACTTGGCAGGAGGCTGGATATTTTAAGAATTGAAGATGTGCTTTCTTCCCATGAGCCTCTCCATGATGATTTACTCACAGCTCTGCGCTGGGAATCATGGACTGATGTGTGCCCTGAGCAGGGGAATTTAGGCTAACATCTGTAATGCAATGCTCAGTTACTAAGAAGTCTATGAGAGTAATATTTGTATCTCAGTTCCAGCCCTCACTATTGTGTGTTTTCTGGAAGGGAAAATTCCTACCTGTTGCCCTCTTTTCTGCAAGGAGACTGCTTAATCAGATCCAACAGGACCATTGCAGGGTAGCAGTGCTCAATACATATGAAGTATCTTCTACACTTTTTCTCTGTCTTGAAATTTGCTTGGAATGCATCTGAAACAATGTATATTTTAACAGTTCGTGATTTGAGCTTAAACAACAATTTTCAGCAAGTTATATCACCAGGGTTAATACAGTTGTTTGTTGTCCTAACAGCTCCTCTTCACGGGTGGCAGGACTGATTTAGTTTAATTACTGATTAATGTTTGAAACTCTGTCCATCTCTAATTCTCTAATTAAAAAATTACAGTTTTCCCCTTTTCCACTGTAGAAGACTCTTTTGAGTCGTCTACTTTCACTCACCTTTTATTCCAGAACTTCCCTTTTGTCACATATCCTTCTACTTCCTACTCTAATCCAGAGAACTAAGTAATTTAAAGAAGAATTTATTCAGTACCAGGGTTAGTTTATACAAATTGTTTATAGATTAGTGAATCTCCTGCCTGTTTTTCTATTTGCATCTTGTGGTCTAGAACATTTTATTAAGGAGTTTGTTCCCAGACTATTAAATAGTTAATGATTAAATAATAAATGATTTACCTCCATGTTTGAAAAAGTCTAATTACAGAATTTTATAAAGACCCGTTTTGGACAGCTTACTTCTTAGAAGACTATTTTTAGGAGGGGTGTATATATTCACCCTTCAGAACTGCTTTGGGTGGTAGTCAAATAAAAATTTGATATCTGGGCCCAGATTCTTTATCTTCACTTCCATTTTTCCAGTGCAGAACACAAAATAGCAAGTACAGTTTCAGATTATAAATTAACTTCCTACATTACTAAATTTAGACCTAGGAGCAACAAAAATATATTTCTAAGTCTATAAAATGCAAAAAACCAAAGAAACAGATTTTGCAAAATGGTAAAAGTCACAGTTGCATGAACATAGCTTACAACATGCAGAGATATGCAGAAATTGCAGCTTTGGAATACAGCCCAGAGAATGGCCTGTTTGTGACCCTTCTGACTAGTGGCAACAGATCTACAAGGTCTGCCTAAAACACACCAGCATTGCATTAGTCTGTGTGGGTTTTGCTCAACTTCTCAGTGACTGAATGAACTTTTTCAGAAGTTTTTTTTCTATGACGGAGACCACCCACTCTTCCTTGGCAGTGGGTCAAGTGCTGTATTGCTATTAATGAACCATTTCAGTGGCTGCTCTCAGATCTAAGCATTAAATCAAGAGTCAGATGCTCTGAATTGGTGTATCCTGTCTCTTTGTTTAGCCTTTTGTTTAGTATTTGTTTAACCATTTGTATGTAGGACTTGAGACACAGGAGTCTTACTTGCCTGCACTGCAGAGACCTGCAGATTATCCAGACTTTTTTAGCTAGAGGAGACAAGTTTGTACTTTAATAATATGTTATCTCTAATTTTGGAAGAAGTCACTTCTTCATTGATTATCATTCTTTCTTCATTGATTATCAACACCCATTAGTAAAACAACTAACTAAAGTGTGGATTACTAAAAATAGTCAAATTAATCCCATGTTAGGCAACCTTTCTTCAGCATAAGCATAAATCTTGAGATCTTCACCTGATTCTTAAGTTTAAAATCCACTGAAATCAAGGCATTATTACTTTAGCTGTGGACTCTGGAGCCTGGGGAGGCATGTGAGGGAAGGGCAATCAGTTTGTACCTGCCTATCCTGGTCTATAGACTGGGATGCTCATTGGAAATTGGAGGTGAAGAGAGAATGTATTCATTTGGAACTTCCTTGTTGTATCCAGAGGATCAATCCCCACGTGGTCAGGGGAGAATGACTGGGAAAGATGATGTTTGCTCAAGGGGCAGTAACTGGGAAAGATGATTTTTGTAAGCTGGGTTTTTGCTGCAAAACCAGCAGTATGTGTGAGCAGGTTGTCACATTGTGACCTTAGGAAAAATTGTCCAAGTCACTGACATGTGGAGATTGCTGCCACATGCAACTTATTTGTTCTCTATTCCCTGTGGAGGAAATCCTGCACATCTATTAAATGGGTGGGCGGGCGGATGGATGGGAGGGGACAATTTATCATGACACATAAGCATCCACATGAAGAGGTTTGCCAACTTCCTGCAGAGGCCAAAGTGACCAGGAAACAGGCTGCAACAGTGACGTAGAGGAAACTTGGAGGGGCTGCACAAGTAGAACACGCAGTGTCCAAGTTAGCAGGCAGATTGTGTACCAGGGCAGATCTTTTTTCTCCCTTCAGCAAATTCTCAGTGATAATGATACATGATTTACCTCTCTATCTCCTAAAGACAGTAAAAGCATTTTTGCTGGTTTACTGTTGATCATCCTACTTTAAGACAGACAGCCTGTTTCCTCTCTCTCACCCAGAGCCTGGAAGTCAGATGCTGCAGATGAAGCTTTCTTTGCCATCATTGAGTACAATCTGTTTGGGTTTTTTTTGGTCAAAATGCATTATGTTGAGTGAAGACAGCAACTAGACCACACCAACCTTGTGTAAACACTCAACATCCTAATGGGGCAGATGTGGCAGCGGGGCTTGGCCCTGGACCAGCACAGTGTGACTCGTCAATGTCCTTGGCCAAGGCTTTGAGTTGTGTAGAGATGAAGGGAACATCAGCAGTACCCTGCATGCCCCCAGCCTGGAGAGAACGTGGCACCTCCTCCCTCCCACTGTGCCTTTTGGAGTAGAGTAGGGCCTGCAGCAAGAGAGGGAAAAAAGAGTTTCATGAATGTTGTGTGTGCATAAAAATTATCATTTATCCAGTAACGCTGAAACTAATCCAAAATCTGTTTCAGAAACTTTTGCCTTGCTGCAAAGTGTTTTCAAAATTTGCAGTCTTTTGGCTAAGCACAACTGCTTTTACTGTACTGCTTTAGCTTTTTAAAAGTGTAAGATCTTCCAGTTAGCCACAGCATATAGAATCCAGCACAATATTGTATTTTTGCATGTACAAGTACACACATTTGTTACCTGCTTCAGAAGGTAGGACTCAAGATACAGCAGATAAAATTAGCAGGATCTACATAATAGATTGCCTCCAGGCCTTCACAGCAATGCTGAAATCTGTCTTGCTTAAGTTCTTTTCTGTAAGAGGCTAGGAAATCCTGTTACTTTCACACTGTTAAAAACAAATTTGGAACATAAGACATGGAAAAGTTTCAGTGTGCATACAGGAATTCTCATAAAAGTTGGGTGCAGTGGGGGAATAATGTACGTCTAAACTTCCAAGTGATGCAGTTCTTAGTCCAGGAATTTAGAAGCCTTTCAGTGTCTATATATATATTATTCTCAGTATGCTGTTAAGCTGGAATATTTCCAGTAATTGCTCCACTGAGTAAATTCTTTTCTTTTTTTTTTCATCAGACACTACCTCATGATATTAAGTGATCTGGATACTTTGGCAAAAAATATCTTTCTTTTTTTTTATAATTTTTTTTAAGTTAAGGGATATTTCATTTTCTGGGGGAAAAAAAAGCTCCCAAATAATTCTTTGTGTATTGTCTTGTAACAATGTGTTTGAAAATCTCATAGAAGATTCTTCCATTTCTTTTACCATCTTTAACAAGGATCTCTATCCTTCAGCCTAGTGCATTACATTGCAATAAATTCTGTGAAATCTGATAAAGCAGTGTGCAAAATGGAAATCAGGTTACTTTTGCCAGTGGAATAGTATTTCAAGAGTGTTATTGCTTATTTGAACTTGTCCGGTACAAAGGTACTGTGTGAAGATGACGGCATTGACAATGCAGTTTTCTGACTGCTATTCCAAAGATGAGGGTGTTTAGTTCTGCCAGGTTTTTGGCAAATCATGAAGCTGTTTCATGGAGCATTGTAATTTCCTGCTCCCAATTGTCTGCAACAGAAGAAAGCATAGAACAAAGGCTACAGGGTGACAGATATTGAAGAATACAGCGAACATTTCTGTGGTGTACAAGTAAAACTCAGTTACTGAAAAGTCACTCAAATGATATAGATTATTTTAGCCAAGCATCATAAAGGCTCTTGTTTTATTCCTTTCAAAATACAACTAACTGTAAAAATGACTGATTGGAATGGTGGATCATTTAAAATGTTTGGTTCCTTTTTGCATGTACTTACAATCTACTTAACAACACAGAAATTAAACCCCTGGATCCCACCTTGCTAGGTTCTCTGCACTGGAGTTTGCTGAAGCAAAATGTCACAGGACAGACAAACTAAGAGGAAAGCCTGTCCAAGGGATAAGGAATACTATTAGATTTAATGCAAAGAACTAGAACTGACAAATCCTCATTACCATAAACATGAACCAAGTGACAGTTGTGAAAGACATTAAGTGTTCTGCCTTTGCTCTAGCAATTCATTTAGTTTAGGGAAACTAGTAAGAAAAACTCCTAAGAATGTTAAGAGAATGCCAACTATCTTTTTTGAAGAGGTAATATTTGCAACATGTCACTGATACAAATGTAAGTAGCACAAATAAATGATCTCAGAATTGCATATGGGGGTATGTAAGCCTTATTTATTAGCAAAGAGTGGACAGAGATAACAAGACAGTGCACCAAGTAATGCATTTACTTGGAATCTGTACCAGTTAGTCTTTTTTTCTCAGTTTTAGGTGGTGTGCACAATTTGCACTGATTAATTTCACACTTCCTTTAAAGAATTTTTCATGCTGGGTAACCATTTTGGAATAATCATTTCCTTTCTATTTTTGTGGGAGAGGGGAGGAAATAGGCAAGAAAGGCTTAACCTTCTACAGGAAGGAGGCTTAAAGGAAAAAAAAAATAAAACAACACTGGAATGATTTTTAATTTCATGAATATTTTAAAATAAATGGTCTAAAAACAGTCACACACCAGAGTGTAGGATCTGAAATTTGGCAAGTACAGGCCGCAGATGCTGTACTGTTCCTCTCTTGGTTTACCTACTCAAGCTGGGACAATTCAAACTTGTAGATGCCCAGCACAGATTTAGATAGCCCTGTGCCACACAGTATAATATGCCATCACCAATACATAATAAGGTGTCAGGATACTAAACCCTACTTAAGTGCAATGGTGCAAAGCTCTTACTCTTCACTCAAAAAAGCATGAGTTGAATGTCATTTGCCCTTCTGAAAATTATTAAGTATCCTCTGTCAGAGTGAACAGGACTGCAAAGTCATTAAAATGTGAACAAGTCATGCCTGGTCCTGTATGTATTGCAGGAAAGTTTGGGTAAATAGGTGACACTTTTTAACAGTGTGTTCTCTACAGCTTTGCATGTTATTGTAGCCCAAATAAAATGCAATTACTGAACTGAATTAAATGATGTTATGGATTTGAAAATCAGTCTTCTGAAGCTTAACAAAATTCGGGGAAGTTACTTTTTACAGAGTAAATTGTCTTGCATTTCAGTGAAAAGGGCAAATAACTACATCTGTCTATACAAAAGACAATGGCTATGACTGTATAAGGAATATATTAAAAAAAATAAACTTTGCATTCAGTGGAAGTGGAGTATCATCTGAACTAACTGTATAAAAGGAACCTTAGAGATTACAGATTTCTGTGGAACAGCTGGCAGACTTGTTTTTTCTTCCCTTGTGAGATACTGTCAGGATGCTGCTTTCTGTCTGTTTGCCTGCTCTCCCCACTTCTCAATGCTCCCTCGAGGCTCTGCTTTTTTTCTGTTGCTTTAACCTGCCAGCTAAAGGAAAATGTAAAACAACAGCTGACACCAGTGAAAGGTCCCCTTTGCCAGGGCTCCCCCAAGGCAGAAAGAGATATAGGCGATGGGGGAGGGGCTTTGTACTGAATCAGTGGGAGTTGCATGAATAATTCTAACTCTGAGCTCTGACAATATCTATCTACTCAACAAAACCCATGCATGCATGCATATATATTTTTAAATATATTGATATTTATATAATCCTGGTGCTTCTGAATATAAATTTGCAGTCTAGAAACCTGGATCTACATTTTTATTTAAACAAAATTTCTACTGACTTCACTGGTAGTGTCACTCAAGTAAAGAGTTCTGGATCAAGCCCAAATTTTGAACCGTATAATGGATCTTTTGTAACTGTGTGTCCAGAAGAGTGTGTTCAATTCTTGTCATGAGGGATTTGAAAATGTATAATATTCCCCTGCTGTACCCTGGACTCCTGGAAGGAAGTGGCATGAAGTGCAACACAGTTGCAAAGGCCAGGAGAGGAGATACTTCTGAGAAAGAACACAGTTGTGACAAGCAGACACCTAAATAAAATGAGATCACAACGATGAGTAAAAGCAAACTAAATTCTGCTCAGGTCAGGACTGAAAAAGAGACATCAGCATGAGATTTTTAATTTTTTGGTTTAAATCCTCCATTACTGTCAGGATTTAAAATTAAAGAGGGCATTTTACCTGTAAATGCATGGTCATTGGTACAATAAGGGTATGTGTATGGGAGAACCACTGACATACAAATATTACATAGGAATGCAGTCTTTAAGCAATAAGTCTAAATTTCAGTTCCTGACGAATGAGGCTCATTGTCCTCTGCATTAGGTATCTGAATTAAACTGGCTATCAAGACTCCCTTTATAGTCACTGGAGAGACAGAGACAAGGCTTGTGATGGCAATCGGAGAGATCTGATAATTTACATCTCTTTGGGTATGATGTAAGAACTTTGCAGCTCATTGGATTTCTTTGTTTGGGTTTTTTGTTTGTTAGTTTTTTTGGGTTTGGTTTGGTCTGTCTCTAGAAAGAGTCCTGGTACTTTCAATAACAAGCTGCTCTGAAAATAGTTACCTGTGAAGAAACAAATTCAGAAAAGGCACTATAGAGCAGGTAGCTTGAGACACTAAGAGATTACAGAGCAGCTAAGAGTCATGCAATGAGATAGTGGCAGAGAGGGAGGAATAAGAACAAACCTTACCAAATTATATTTGCCCAGTTATTTTCAGATATGTCAGTTTTATGAAATTCTTCAAATTTATTGTGAAACCTTCCTGTGAAAGTCAAGGCCTTGGGCTGAATTACAGTTTACCCTCCATCCACAGTCAGATCTTTCTCTAGATCATCCTCTGCACACCAGCTGACTGGTGAGCAGAAACCCATGCAAATGACATCACCCTGACATTTTTTCCTACTCTTTCTCTGTGTTGTTTAATAGTGAAAATGTCACCAGTTTCCTTAAAAAGTCATGTTTTCATCTCACGTATCTTTCTGAACAGACAAGCCTGCACTCCTTCTTCTGATGAAAGGCTTTCACCTCTCTGTAATGGAACTTATCCATTACTTCCTTCCCATATTTGAGATTAGCAAGATGTCTTCAACACAAAGCCTAAAAATAAGCAAAGTGTTGTTTAATACAGCTGTAGAAAAATAGTAGAGGAATGATGTGTGTACAACATAGCAGCACAATAATGTGGTAAGACAAGAAAGGAAAAAAAATTAAATTGTAATAAACAACAAGCAATTGTTCTGCTCTTAACTAAAACCTCCTATGATTAGAATGTACTCTAAGCTTTTAGAAGTTTAAAAAACATTTTGGAGTATTTAGAGTCACTGATTACCTTTTGCTTCTTCTAGTTTTAGTGTAATCCTGATCCTAATCTTGATTTTCTGAGACTTTTCATTCAGTGCTGATATTCTACAATAATGTGTTGCATTATAATATCATAATATCATTATAATATCATATAATATGATTCAGACTGTCACAAAAACTCCAGTGACGTAATGAATTCATAGCATGAGAGGTGAAGGCCAAGAACAAAAACTCCAGGAAGTTGTCTTTCTGTAGATTGTGAAGTGTAACAGAAAACCCACCAGAGGCTGATGTTGGATGTTATGATATTGACAAGGCATAAGAAATAAGCATGACCTCAACAAGAATGAAATTCAGTTGAAGTAAAGTGAATGTGTGGTCCAGGCCCATTCCTGCTTTGGAATGTGGTCAACTACTTTGAAATGTGTAATATCAACATGTGCTCTTTTATATTACCAGTATCTGCATGATCCTACATCTGCCAGAGTGTTTGAACAGAGAATATTTCATCCTCTGTGGTGGGGAATCATTTGTGGAGGTGTTCTGGGAATTCCTAGGCACCTGGTTTTGTTGCCTGTATTTGTTTGCAATTTGGCCATATCAAAGGCATCTCATTATATCAGAAAGCTAATGAGATATGCTGTTTTAACATGTGTAACACTACACAACCCAGCGATGAAATAAAAAGTGGGAGGGAAATTTTGTTCCTTCCTCCCTTTTTCTTGCAAAGTGCAGCAGTAGTGTTACTGCTGCTGTGACTGTAATGAGAGCACCATGTAATGTCCTTTCATTTATTTAAGACTTTTTGTCTTCCTGGGTTAGGAAGAGCAAAGAGACTTTCTTTTGTTACTCTGTGTCACATACCTGGAAAAATTCAAGGTCTGACTGCTTGAGGCTCTGAGCAACCTGATCTAGCTGAAGATGTCCCTGCTCATTTCAGGGGGTTTGAACTAGATGACCTTTAGAATTCCCTTCTAACCCAAACCATTCTGTGATTCTATGTTTCTATGATTCTCTTCTGCTCTGTGTGACTCTTTTGTACCACTACATAAAAATTAGGTATTACTCTATTCCCAGGTGGTGTAATGTCAACTTTTTCCTTTGTTGAACAATGTGTTTTGATAGAGACCTTGAGTACCAGAACAAGCCAACAGTTAGGCTGCAGGTGTTCTTTAGTGACTAAAGATTAGCAGAAAATCCAAATGCTGGTTGGCCTGCATACTTCCTGTCTGAACAGAAAATGGGAAATCATCCAACACGTCACATTTTCCTTAGAGGAAACTAGTCACAGGAACAGGAAGACTGTGTCAATAAAAAAAAGGTACAGCTAAAGCATTTCAGTATTGTTTTTACCTTTTAAATACTGTGCAAAGGCTAATATATATATATATATAAAAATATATACATACATGTATATATATATATATGTGTGTGTTTGTGTTTGATATATACATGTATTTTAAATGGTTGGTGCTATCTGCCAAAAAAAAAACCCAACAAAAATTCTTCAAAACACTAATCAAAAAACCCAGCCCAAATTTATTCCCTTTTATGACACTTCCCACTACTAAACCAAGAGAGATTGCTGTAAAACTCAGGATGGATTTATACGTAGTCAGGCTCAAATTCCAGTTGCTAAGATACATCACTGTTTTGCATCTTTCTCTAATACAGGCTGGTGTATGAAAATCACATTAACCCTGCAGATGTGAATGGGCTACATAACTCCTGATCTTCCGGCTGGCTGGCTCTCTGAAAAGGTCAGCTGCTCCAAGAGCAGTCTTATCTCGCAGCCCGATCTGCTGAAGCTGCGTCAGTATTCATCTCTGTTAGAACAGCTTCGGAAGAGGGTTCAAGATGCTTGGCTGCTATACAGAAAAATGGACAGGGTTTGTTTACAAACATTTTTACTTTGCCCTGTCAGCTGAGTTTTGAAAAGCTGCCTCCTGGTTCTGTCTGTGATTTTTGGACTGAAAAGGACAGGACAAGAGCACAAAGCCTCAAGCTGTTCCCGGGATGGTTCAAGATGGACATTAGGAAGAATTTGTTCATGGAAAGGGTTGGTAAACTTTGGAATTGATTGCTCACAGGAATGGTGGAGTCACCATCCCTGGAGGTGCTCAAGAAACAACAGGGTGTGGCACTTCGTGCTGTGATCTAATTTACAAGGTGGTGATCAGTCAAAGGTTAGACTCAATAATCTCACAGGACTTTTGCAACCTAAATGGTTCTGCGATTTTCACCAAAAACCACCTGAACTGGCACTTTCTTTTGTTCTTACCTGGAAGAATAGAAGCTGATTTTCAGTCAACTTCTAGGAGAATTTCACAGAATTAATTAGGTTGAAAAAGACCTCTTAAGATCATCAAGTCTAACCTGTGATCACCATGTCAAATAGACTGTGGCTCTAAATGACACATCCAGTCTTTACTTAAACACCTCCAGCGATAGTGACTTTATCACCTCCATGGGTAGATCATTCCAATATTAAGCACCCTTTTTGTGAAGAATTTCTTCCTAATGTCCAATCTAAATATTCCCTTGGCATAGCTTGATGCCGCTTGTGCCATGTCCTCTTATTCTGTTGCTTGTTGCCT
>VZRO01005066.1:0-28800 GCA_013397915.1 Daphoenositta chrysoptera
CAGACAGCCAGTGTCCCGGCACATCCCCAATGCATGGTGTCTGACCATGGCTACAGGCAGCAGCGTCCCCTCAGAGGGGGGGACTAAGGTTAGCAGAGCAGCCTTTTCACTGAATTAGCAGTGTAACTCTACCTCCAGTGCTGCATGCACTGGTCAGCCTGTATGGTCCCCTTCTGCAGGGCCCAGGGACACCACTGACACCAGGGAAATTACTCCCAGCTCCTTCAATTTTGTGCAATATGGTGAAAACTAAGGCCAGTCACACAAGCACCTTAAAGACAGTCAGAATAATCAAGCTGGAATTGGCCATCCAGTAGTCTTCAAGGGATTATCATCTCGGTCAACTCTGCATGGCAACAGATGCAGCCTTCCTTCAAACACCTTAAGATTCCACTTAAGATTCAAGCGGAGCAAGACAGACTGCTTGGCAATTTGCTGGCCATCCACAGAGAGAAGCTGACCAGGAATGAGAGTGCTCCAGCCAGCTCTGGGCATGTATTTTCTTTCCCGGTTGGGGATCAAGGTGCCTTGGAGTGGTCGTCAGCAGAGCCAGTAGTGGGCCATCAGAAGGGGTGAATTTAAGCATTGCCAGCAAAGCACCCCCGGCAAAGCTTTTTCATCTGGCGACTGTATGAAGGCTGAGCTGCTGCTCCCCATGAATCAGCTCTGCACAAGCAACTCCTCTTCAGGGGCAGCATCACCTCAAGTCTTGGCATCCATAAGACCAACTGTGGTCATAAAAAGCCATCACAGTGGTGTACCCTGTTCTCTGACACATCTACAGAGACTAAGTGTCTTGCAGGCCAACAGTCTGCACAACAAAGGAGTTTTGAGCACCTCTCCCTGCAAAGCATACGGTGTATGAGCTCTCAACAGAAGCGTCCATGTGTTTGCAGCTACCTCCTCCACGCTATCTGGCTGTCAGCCGAGTTAACTGTGTTAGTGGGCTTTGACCAGAGCTGTGACAAAACCCACCTCCCCTCCGAGAATAAAATCTTGGGGAGCTACAGCAAATTCTAATCCAAACTATACTAACAGCAAAGTAATCTTATTAATTTTTATGCCTGTCTCAAAAAGAACGCTGCAGAAATTATCATTCCTGAAAGGAATTCTTCCATGTTTAGCAACTTTGCTTCTTTTTCTAAAGAGAACTTACACAAAATGGCATGTTTCAAGCAGCCTTATGCTCACATTCTCTTCTACAGGCTAAATTTCTTGGGTGTACGACACATCCACCATGAGACATCAGTCTTTCCTTAGTCTCTGAAAAGTCAATACATTCTGGACAAGGAAACCAGGTCAAAGTGTGGCATAAAATCCCAAACTGACCTGCAAAGTTCCCCAGGATGGAATACCCACTGCAACCCAACCAGGACTTACCGCCTACCACCATGTACTCCAACTGAACTAAAACACTGATCTCTAGGAAGAAACCCCTCAATTTTTTATAAAATAAACCACCAATATTTTCTGCAATTTCCAACTTATTTTCCTGAAATTCTCTTTAACGACAAAAAAAAGTTGCTCTTCTCTTGATGCAAAAAAAGAAAGTCTTACGGAATTGCATCACTTGGGTATCCTTGCAATCAGCTGACACATACTATTACAACAGCATTTTTCTATCAAATAACATAAGGTGTACTCATGATTTTATGACAGCATTTCTCAGTATTTAGGATCAGTGACACTTCTGGTGATGATACAGCACACGTGATGCACGCATGATTAGCACTGTACAAGATGAGCAGCTAATAACATGTTTCTACAAAATCCAGGAAGGATCCTGGGTATGTACTATTATTAGCTCCAGACCTGAGGAAACAAGCAGCAGCAGAAGGCTCTACCTTTTTAGTGCAAGGCTAAGAATATTAGAATTCTTCAAAGAGACTTCTCTCTTTGCAACAAGTATGGTACCTCTTTGGCTGGAAATAACGGGAAAACTCACCCCTTTGTTTCAACAGACTTGAAAGCAACACGGTAAGAGGCAATTTCCAAAGAAAAATGCAACTGAAGTGGACGGATACATTTGTCAGAGGCCACTGTTAGTGTAAAACAGCATACATTACAACCAAGACTTAAAAAGTAATCAGAAAGAATCTGTTGTGGACTGTTTAGGCCTGTGAAATAGGTATTGCTCTGCTATGCTATAGAAAGAGGAGGTTTACCTGAAAAATGCATTTGGAAGTATGACTTCTTCTCAGGTGGTTAATTATTCAGCACTTTTTTAAAAACAAAATTAAAATGAGATCTTGCAGAACATGATAAAATAGCTATTTTTGTGTCTAATGATTTTCCTTTGTAATTTATTTCTGATAAAGCACTGTTCTGCAAATTCAGAAGACACTACAGTATAACCACTGTAAAGACAAATAATAAGTATGACTCGGGCAGCATGAATTCACATAGCAGCCCAGTACAGTATTGCCTAATCAAACCTATCCTAAACATTAGATTGCCCAATACCCATGTACCAACTGTTTACATCTCTAACATCCGTGAACGAAATAATGAAATGCAAACATCTTAAACCACAACATTTCCTTTCATACTGTATGACACTCTGCTTATTGTCAATTGATTCTGAGCTCAACAAGACTGAGCTCAGCTTTTGGGAGCTGGCAAGGGTGACAGGGAAACTCCTACATACAGACCACAAACATGGCACCTCAGCATTCTCTCACCATAACTCATCTATTTTGCTCTGCATCTTTCAGGATATTGTACAAGCACCAAAAATCAGAGCCAGTGTGTTCATCAGAAGCAACCCGCTCCCAAGGGGCTACGGGCATGTCTGTGAAGCTGCTCTGTTGACACTGACACCACTGCCCTGCACCAGAGAAAGCACATGCCCAGGACCAGATATAGACAGTGCCTCTCCCAGAAGCCCAGCATAACCACAGCTCTTCTTACTCGCTTGACTTGAAGAGTTTCCTGTTCCCAAGAAGAAGACAGGTGGCTTTGATTCGATGTCTGTTCCAGGACATTTTTAGAAAAAACTGTGTGACAACTGAATTCCTGCTTTTTGTGTTGAACTGTAAATAAGCTTGTACAGAGAATTAACGAAACTGCCATCATTCTGAGAATAGACTGATAGAGTCAGCCAAGATGGCCACTGCAGAATGTTTCCAAGCCCCAAGATTTACAAGACCTCGAGAGGAAAAGGTAAGATGCATGCTTCTAATCTGGCAAGGGGACATGGGCTGAAGACGAGATCAGTATCAGACTGGACAAATGAGCCTCAGCACTTACCACACCCTCTTCCTGCCAGCATCTCATTTTTCATTCTTTCTGGAGACCTGCATCCTCTTTGGCATCACATCTTTTCCTTCCTGTTTTGATAAGCAGAACATAGCAACCCTTACAGAGGGCCCTGTGTGATGAGGTGGCCATGTGCCAGAGACAAGCCAAACTGGGAATGCTGCTTCTGGACTTGTACAAGCCTCTGAATACAATCCAATATTTTGATACATGGCTGCAAATTCTGGTTATTTTGCACAGTGAGCTATGAATTCTCAGGGCCACTGACATTGTTCAGTCTTATTCATCAGAAACAAAGTTCTACCCAATGCTTGACTGTGGAACAGAAAAGCTTTACTGGTGTGAAACCTCTCATGCCAGTTCAGTGAAGACTGGAATATCCTGATGAGAAGGAGGATAATTCAGTAAAAATGACATTTGTCAGAGACATAGATTTAGCCCCTTGCCTTACCACAGAGTCTCTCTGTAACCACTGGCAAGCTATTCAGTCCCAGGATTACCCAAGACTAACCCCATCTTTGCCTCATTTTTACTGTTTGCTGGCTTTGAGCATTCACTGATTGCAAGGTATAAAGAGCCCACAGAATTTAGCCTCTAAAACTACAGACTTCTGCTCTGTGTTAAATGGGGACAATACTGTTTTCCTTGCATACTAACAGTCAAAAGAATGGCCGTGAAAAAACTAAGAAACGGTTAGAAGCTGCAGCACTGAGAACTACTTAAGAACCAGGAAAAAAAAAGATAAATTTGGAATTTCCCACTGGTATTTGTCAGCGATTTTTCTGGCAAATGTTGGTGAGAATGGTAAGATACTCCCTTAAGAGGATTTAAGTGCCCCGAGAATCTGCATACCAACGTGGTAAAGGTTTCTTAGGCAACTGCAAAGTAACAAGCACAACATGAGACCCATATGCAAGTACATTGCACAGTCTGTGCATGTGGGAGTGCATTCTGAAGAACAGATCTGCAGGGATAAAAGGCCATATCCTAATTACTAAGTCTCCTAAACACAGACAGACAAGGCAAATTAAAAAAAAAAAAGTAAATTCAAAAAATATGATGTGCCAAGTATTTTGCTTGTTCACCAGCTCAGCTGTAGCAAACAAATATAACTGTTGTCACAATTCTATTCACATGGGGGAGGGAGAAAAAAAGGTAATTTCACCGTACACCCACAAGCTACCAGGTGCACTACACATAGGCTGGGTACACTGACTGCCTGCAGCTTCCCATCCGAATCTGTGTGCTCAGAAACATGGTCCAACAGTGCAACTTCCCAGGAATGGTGAGAGGTCTGGGAAGGTATCTCAGAGACATCTTTTTCCCTGACAGCCAGTCCTTAAGAAAATTTAGAACCTTAGTTTTCTTACTGATAATGTTTCTTGAAATTGCCCGGAATGACTGCATTTCTAATCGTTTAGAGTAACTGCAACCCCATCATCATGAACAGAACAGCTGTTCCAGCATCTATTTTCTACACAAGAATTACACAAGGAGATCCCAAAGGACTGCAGAAAATTGTCGGGTGCTTGCTTTCAGTCCCAAATGACATCAGGAGTTCTTCAGCATACATGTAAGAGACAACCTAGAGATATTTCCTGGAACTGAGACAGTTCCTTGCTGTGACTTGAAAAATAGGGCTATTCGCCCTGTTTGGCTGTGGAGTGCTATCAACAAGCTGATGTTTGTGCTCCTGAGTTAAGACAGGTAGCTGAAGTGTGTTGCAGAACTGAGAGGTGGTTCCTGTCACTGGATGACCCTGTTAATTGCTGACCACGAGAATTGCTGGGCAAGACAAAAGGAAAACAGGATGTCACCACAGCACTGATCATTCATTTCCTAAAGATTGCCCTAAGGGAAACTTCTGCCCCAGAGGAAGAGAGCTAATGGGAACAGCAAGACCCCAAGATGGCAGCGTTAGCATCTTTCACTGGAAGAAGCTACAGCAAGTGATGAATATTCTAAGGGATGTGATCATGGTAGGTGCTCAGAAGCAGCTGTAAATTTTGATGGCTCCCTAAGGCAAAACCCTGCCCAGCAAGGCAGGCGCTGCCACCCTGGCCTATAGTTCATAGGATTCAGTCATCTTTTGGAAACTGCACTGGTAACTCCCCTACTGCACCCGGGGTTTTTGGGATGCCAGTTGTTCCCAAAATAGGCAGTGAAACCAATTTTCAATCCAGTAATGGAAATCATAAACCTATACCACAACTTTAAGTAGCAAGAATCCAGTTATGAAGGCTCCAACGATTTTATGCCTGTGCATAATATAGCTTATGTTCTCAGCATTACCAGCAAAGAAAGCCATGACCTATTTTACACCAAATATTCTATTTCATGTACAGAAAAAATATACACGTGAAATAACTGGGGGTAATCTAGCCACAAACAGTGCCTGTAAAAAGAAATGCTCAAGAAGTACTTCCCATTTTACAGAAAAGGCTTACTATGTATCACAGAGAGTACTGCACATTCGGCAGCTCACATTTCACATAAACCCACGTGCTTTATGTTCTGTATAAATATCCCGTTTACCTTAAAGAAACTTCCTCTTTTGTCCAGACAACGGGTTTTCATTGTCAAAGACGACATCTTCCCTGAGAGAAGACTCCACTGTATGCCTTGATCTCCTAAAAGCAGACGCATATTTGTAATGGTTAGTCCAGTCTGTAGGAAATTCCTCTGCAATTCTAAGCCACAGAAACAGTCACAACAAGCCTTCTGCCAAAACCCTTTCCGTCAACAACATCATGCCATTTATTTCCTACCAGAGTCCTTACATATCCCTTCAGTCCAATTTTTTTCCATAAACTGCTTCAAAAATACAGTGCTACTCAGAGTCCCATATTTCTCCCTTCTTTTCACAGCTGATCCTGTAGCTGTGAGTAGACTTTAATGTGCTCCTTAAAAAAGAATGCTAAAACATAATGATTGTTTTCTTTGTTTACTTGACCTCAGTCTGCAGTACAAACAGAACAAAATGTTAGATGTCATTACAATCCACTCTCAAATATTACAGTATTAGCAGGACTTACCAGGAGGGAAAAAAACAGTTTAAAATCACCCACACGGGAGAAAACACTGTACCATTAAAGTAAAAACCAACAAACAATAACAACAACAAAAAAAACCCCAACCACCCCCCAAAAAATGCTTCTTCAATTTTCTAAAATGCAATTGCATCATTCAAGTCAGGAACTGAAGATTAAGTTAGGAAGAAGCTGCATTTTCCACTATCAGGTAAACTGAACGACCAGTTTGACACCCAGGAAAATACACTAATGCATCACATGAGGAATATCAAGGGGGTGATCTGCATCTGAAAGTAGAGTAGCAGAGTTCCTCTAAAGTCACAACCAATTCACAATACTAATTTGCGAATCAGCTTCTGAACTAAGCAGGAGTCAGTTCCATGGCTAAAAAGTCCTTCTAGGATTTTTACAGGTGAGCCTGAATTGTATTAAAACAGCCTAACTCACCTCCTTGCCCACATGTTTACCAACCACACAGCAGGGAGCTATGTTGGAAGTTTCAGTTACCAAAAGGGCAAATAATGTAAGTGCAAAACATTACAGAGTAGAGATAGACACAGCTTTTGATTTGATACAAACAGAAATCAAAATAAAAATGGCTGGCAGCAGCAGTGAAAACCAAGTTTAGTGATGTGGCTGCAGAGGGAGATGGACGAACAAAGAACAAAGCAGCTGGGACAGGGAATGCTGACAGGCAAAACCCCAAATTTGACACATACTCCACACCAAACACACGCATGCTTCTGCTTCCTTCTAATGCCTTATGCAAAAGAATTGACACGGGTAAGGAAGACCGAGGCAGAAGGAGGAGCTTAAATGAAGAAAAGGGTTAAATGAAAAACCCTGGCAAGCAAAAAAGTACGTGGGAAAACTGAGAGGTACAAGCAGGAGAAAAGAAACATTTTGGTTTTAACATGTAGCAGGAAGCTTTAAATAGTTCTCCCTGTTTCCAGAGGTCCTATCACAAGAGCACTAGGAAAGGTTACATTTTTCCACTTGGATTCTGTTTAAAAAGTAGCCATGCCAGGAAGCTCAGGAACCTGTCTGTTTTCCAGGCAGGGCTTGCAGACTTTGAAGGCTGAAATAAAAATCTTGACTTCTGCATTGTTGTGATAACCAAACCCTAGGGGATGAGCAAGAGAAGAAAAAAACCAGTGCTGGAAAAAAAAAATTAAAAATAAAAAATTCCAACTTTCTTCCTAAATCAGTATATTTAAAGGATACACTCCTGGTGAAGCTCTAAAGAATTGTGAACTGTGTTTCTTTACCTAGAAGTGTGCCTGAATAACGTGACTACACTAATCCCATAAGAGTTGATGTTGAGTGAAGTGGGTGATTTTGCAGGTGCTATTAAATGAGTTAAGCTCTGTCTCCTCATTTGCCACATACACAAGGCTAGAGAGCAGTTGTTCTCCTCTGTGGAGCATAACAAATTATATTTAAAAAAAAAAAAAAGTCTTCTTTAGATCAATTCTGGAAAGAAAATTTGCACCTGAGAGTGTTAAGGTGGAGGAAGACCCAAGAATCCCAAAAAGGCAATCAGAATAAAACCTCAAATTTCCAAGTTGATCCTATTCCCTTAATGACAACACCAAATTAAATGCCACAGGAAAAAAACTCAAGAGATTTTAAAGGAGTTACATTAGAGGGTTATGAGCAAGATCCTGCAGCTGTCTGTGCATCTCTAGTCTCAGTCATTAATCACTCCATTTGCAAACAACCCCTTCACAGGAAATCTCATGGGGTTTAATATTTTTTTTCAATTTAACCACAAGGATGTCTGCATGCAATCCTATTACCAAAATAAGACCATGCTGGGATTTTTACATTCTCCACTCAAACATACAGAGGAAGGAAAACGCACAAATACACAGTTTTTGCCCTTCAAAGAGAGGTCTGACTCCAATCAGAAGAAAGCCTCAAACAAAACCACTGCTTAT
Source organism: Daphoenositta chrysoptera (assembly GCA_013397915.1). Lineage (NCBI taxonomy): Eukaryota > Metazoa > Chordata > Aves > Passeriformes > Daphoenositta > Daphoenositta chrysoptera. The sequence goes on from VZRO01005066.1 coordinate 8,231, forward strand.
TTCTCTTGTAAGAGGTTCTGGAGCTCTAAAACTTCTTCATAACTTCTATTACTGTTACTATTTATGCAACATTACTGCTATCTGTAGGATCTTAACTCTGAGGCTCAGCTGAGCTCGAGATTCTCAGCTCCACACCTCCAAAGAATCAATCCCCCACCACCTTTTGTGGTTACAATGTCATTTCAAACTAATTTACGGTAACCCCAGTAACGTTTCATGTTTGAGTGGGCTTTAGTATTTCTGATTAAAATCAGCACCATGGGAAACACTGCTGGGGTTTTTTTCATATTTGCTAGGAGGGGTTCTTTTGGTGTAGATACTTCTTTTTTGCCATCCAATACACAAGAAGACATTACGGCTTGCTGGTAAAATGGATGGCCAGGCTGGGCACAACACTCCAAAACCTGGGGGCAGGCTCCTACCTCAGAGCTGAGAGGTACCTCCACATCATGCAGAAACAACTGCAGAAAAACAAACCTACTGTCAGGAGGTTTCATTTCTCTACACAGCTGTGCACATCTGATGCTTATTCAGATCCAAAACAGGCTGGAAAACCACTGCTCTGAAGTTGTCCTTGTTGAGTTTGGACCGTATGAGGCTGTCAGAAACAAAAAATCTCCCTCCTTTGATTGGGAAGCTGGGTAGACAAAGTCAGCAAAGCATGTAATCTCCTGTACCTACTTGAAAGGAGCCTTTTCTCCTCCTTCTGTGTGCCAGGCACTGAGGCAGAGATCCCAGAAAGATTCACCCAGACACTGCCCAGGTGCCTGCTCAGAAACACGCCCTGGAAATGTCACCAGGCTGCAGGAGCCAGCTCACTGTGTAATTCACGTGGCCTTTTGCCTGGCCATCTGGAAGGGAGCGTTCTGTGTGTCCCAGTACTCTGCCCCAGCTCTCCATGGGCAGAGGTGCCAGACAGTTCCTACCCACAGTGCTGCCTTCCCACAGCTCCTCACATCCAGGTCAGAGCTCCTGTGCGTGACCGACAAGACAGAGAAGGGAGAAGGCATGATCTGTCTGCTTGGCAAATATCCCTGAAGTCCAACACTACTGTATGGATGCTCATGCCCATGCAAGCTGTATGTTGCAAAAAAACAGGTGCTTTTCATCTTCTTTCTTCCATTCCCTTCTCCTGCTGGTTTTCATTCACACTGGAATGCCAGAGCGCCTTTCACATGCCTGTATGCAACCGAGACTTCTGACTCCTCATCAAAACAGCTCCTATTAAAGTAGCTCCCTCTACTGCAGCTTTATTTGGATTTTTTTGTGTGTCCTTATTCTTAACTATATTAGAGCAAATGACCACCTCACTGGACTTCTTGGGATCATTCCCTTTAATCTTCTCATTCCAATCTTGCTTTTACAAAGCAAAACATCCTGTTTTCTGTAGCAGAAAGTCCTAGCAAAGATGAGACAGTCAGTCTGTATGCCTCCCCCGAGCTCAACCACAGCAATCTGAGGAACCTACAAAGTCCCTGCCCACAATTCTCCTTACCCCACCTCTGCTCGGTTTCCTAAGGAATCAAGGCTATCCAACTGCACTAGCTTCCTGTTCCTTAGTTCGTAACCAGGATTTTTGATCTTTTGGCCAACCCAACAAGACCTGACTGAGGAAAAGAGTCTAACACTGACAAAAAGATGGCAGGAAGAGACTCCATGTATGCCACCAATGAAGGAAGAGATCTGCAGCCTTCCTTTTGCTGGTTGACCCACAGAATTATCACCTTTTTTCCCCCTGTATTTTAAATGTAAGTTACCCCACTGAAGAAACTCAGTCTCCCCTCTTTCATTCTCCACCTGCAAAGGTTGTGCAATCACTAAGCACAGACTCTCATAGAAACTACCTCAGGCAAATTAAGAGTTATACTGTTCTGCAGCCAAGAAAACACAGGAGAAAATATCAGTCCAGACCTTAAGTATAAGCTGGCAAAGGTCAGCTGATGTCAGAAGACTAATGGTGATTGCTACCTGTTAGTGTGTTCCCTTGGCCAGCAGTGGTGTACAGCTGGAATACAATCTCTACTGTCCCATGACAGAAAAGCATGGAAGCTAGGTAGAAACTACTACAGATGTACTTGATAAAGCTATGGTGAATTAGCATCATATTGCAATCAATTTTTACAGCAATTTATAAATATATAATATTAAAACAACCAAGATTAATTTGGGGAACCCATTTTCTGTTAGGTTAAAGGGGAAACCAGAAACAAGAAGCATAAATACATTTTACTTAATTTAAAAAAGTAAAAAAAAAAAAACCCACCCTGCTCAAATGCAATTCTACACTTGACAATATGCCAAGAGATATACACAGAGCCTCAGATTTTCAGCAAATGTAATCATCGTCATGCATTTCATTTTCCTGTCCTCCTCGCACATTTGCACAGTCCCAGGGAGCAGGCTGTGTTCATCTCTAACCTACAAAGCTCTGGTTTGTCCAATTACACTGACCTTATCTGAATCTTGGCAAAATTAAACTTTTCCTTTTGAAAGTATTTCCTCTGAGAAGCTGACTGCAAGCCTCCTTCCAGGAACATAGATACAACTGAGCACAGTATCACTTTGAAAATCTATCAAATAAGACCTTCAGTCTGCAAACTATCACTGGTGCCAGGATCTGGCAGACCTCTCAACTCAAATGTTGCATTGTGTTAACACAGCTGTATCCACAAGCAAAATGCGAGGGGATTATGTAAAAAGAAATTCTAACTTCCATCATTCTTCTGGCTGCAAAAAGGGTTTACAGTCTGGTTGGTTTGTTTTGTTTTTTTTAATGAAGTAATGCAAGGGCACATTAACTGAAAAAACAAGACATACAGCAAAAATGGCAAGTCATTCTTTATACACTGGTGTATTTTTGTATTTTGCTATTTTATTTAAAGAGTTTAAAAAACCTTGGAATAACAAAAACTCCCTCACCCTCCTTTTCCTTCAATCACTCTTTGTATTTTTATCTTTGCTACCTGAACAAAATACGTTTGTGTGAGCTGCTCCCCTGAAGAAAGCCACCAGTATGATGTCAGTGAGTACTTCTCAGTCGGTATTTCTGCCCACGAGATAAAAGAGATCTTACAAAGACAGACATTCCCTACACATGTAGGCAGAAGGGCCACGTTTGCAATCCTTTTCAGGAAACAATACTGTTTTCATGAACTGCAAAAGAAACATAAATGCGCAACACTACCGAACTTTACAAGGGCAATGAGGGGCTCACAGTAAACTGTATCAACGCTGCTCATCCCGCTTAACATAACAATGCTGTAAAATCACAGCCAGCGCTCCACCATGCATTAAGCAACCAATCATCAGCCAGTGCTTAAGAAACTGTCACCCGGACAGACTGATCTTCTGGGGCTGTGTCCCAGTCTATGCATTCAGTCATGGCATAATTGTCGGAGTCAGCCTGAAGTGGGAACATCATTGCCAGACTTATCCACTGATCTTTCTCCGTCTGGTTTCAGCTAGTCATCACCCTTGCCTCAACCAATCTTTTGCCTGCAGGCTTATTTTTTCCCCTTGATTCCAGATCCTACTCACTGGCAGCCTTTTATGAGACTAAAGGATAAAGAGGAATTATTACCTTGAACTTGTTTCAGCACAGCACTCTCAGGAGAGGCTTTAACTCCCTTTAGATTTTGGGCAGATCCACTGTCTCACTCACAGCTGACCACCCACTTCTTTTATCTACAAAGCCATAAATTCCAAAAAAAAAGCATCTGAAAATCCCATCTGAAAAGGGCACAAGAATCAGCCTGACTCTGCTACCACCAACATGAGCAGACATGGCATCACTCTTTCCAGCAGGAGCATATAGTTATGCAAACACTGAATGCCTCAGAAAACCCAATCCTCAAGCTTTGCTGAGCAGGGCACACTACCAGGAGAGTTCAGTTTGCTGCTACCGCTGTCTCTCTGTACCCCTTCCCAAGTTTCTTCTTCCTCTCTTCCACTAAACAACCTCTTCCTGCTTGCTCCATGGCATACTTTCCACATTACTGAAAAGGAATAAAACCCCAAGTCATTTCCTGTGGCACAGCATTTAGTCAGGGAGGATGCTACCAAATAACTTATAAGAGAATGATTGTTTGTTGATACATTCATGTCTTGTTTTGCCTCTGGAAATGTCAGAGAAATATATTTAGGAGGAGATTGGCTTTGATTTGGATAACCTTTCAGAAGGTTTCTATTCTTCCCAAATTCCCTGGCCTAGATGCCTCACAAAACTAGTGTCTCTTGCAGTATTTTTGTAATTTCCACTTACTATTCCTGCCAAAACCACTGAATAATTAAATTTAAAACCTTCACAAGTGTTTTCAAACGCCTTAAAGAAGTTTAACATTGAGCTGCACTTCCCAGAAAAAGTAATTGTTTGAATTACAATATCAGCTTCAAGGTCTGGAGAAACTCCAGAATTCACAGCGACACTTTAATGCAAAGGGACATGGGGTTCAGCAGCTGCATTTGGATGGAGATGCACAAGACAACCACCTGCTAGGCTTGACCATGGGTTATTTTAGGCACCTGGGAAAAAACAGGTGCCTAAAATAACCCCTGTACCCTGAATGCCAGAGCAGGATGTGGGTTTCAGTGCTCCAGTCCTAGCCCTGACCTCCTGACCCAACAGAGGCATCAAAACAAAGCTCTGACCACACCACTGCCAGAGGTGACAATCCTCCATGCAGCAAGGGGGAAGAACAGACCTGACTTCCTGATGGTTCAGAGAGCCTGAACACTTCTTATCTACTCACGTATTTCCATGATCATAGAATTGCAGAATGGCTTGGGTTGGAGATCTAAAAGGTCTTCCCCTGCTTTAGGCAGAGACACCTCCCACTATCCCAGGTCACACCAAGCCCTGTCCAACCTTGCCTTGGACATTTCCAGGGACGGGGCAGCCACAGGTTCTCTGGACAACATGTGCCAGGGCCTCACCACCCTCCCAGGGAAGAATTTCTTCCTAATAGCCAATCTAACCTAAACTTACTCTCTGTCGGTTTGAAGCCACTCCCCCTTGTCCCCACCTTCAAACATTTCTCCCGTGTGGCAGAGTACTATGTACATCAAAGCTTGTGCTCATTTTGCTCAGTGTTTCCAGAAAAGCTTCAGCTAATTTCCGGTAAGTGCAAGCCTCTTTTCAGAGCTAGGGAAACACAAATTCTTTTGATAAATTCTTTTTCACATAATTCATTGAAAAGGATTGCATTTTTTTTACCCAAAGGAACACACAAATGGGAAAGAAAGGCAGACAGATCTAAAAGCTGTTTGACCTTAAAAGTAAATATGAGACATGGACTGCGAGATAGAAGAGTGATCTCAAAAGAACTGCAAAAGCTGTGAATTTTTTTAAACCCTAATTATCTTTTAGGCTCTTCATTATTAAAAGAAAAAATCAAGTGTTATATAGTTTGCACACCACTTAACAATGACAAAACATAGCTTCTTTCAATTCTAATGCAATAGCATTTTCTAGTTGTGTTTGTTGCATCACCAATATGCTTAACAGGTATCTCCTTGAAAGAAAATAACTCCTTATAATGGCAAGCAATGGTTTCATTATTCCCTATGAAACGTTTTGCAAAGTAAACTGCTGTTCAGGAGGCAGCCAGTGCCAAAGAAACTACATCCTGCATTTCACAGAATCAACAGAAAGATTTCCACTGATGGCCATAATTACTGGAATGAGTTCAGCACAGCGCACTAAATGGGGTGCAAGAAGAATCTGTAAGATCAGGAGCCCCTTAGGCTATTATTCCAAGCTCCATTTAAAAGCTTGTACTGGTCACCTTCAATACAAAAGCCAAAAGGGCCATTTGCTGTGCACCTCAGCTTCAGCACAAGATGAGGCATCGGGGCAATGATCAACCAGGAAACGAACACCCTCTCTTTATTCTGCTGTTGACCTTATGCTCATCTTCCATGTGACACATTCGAAAGATAATATGTATATTGTGTCACTGATCTAATGGTTTAGCTGTTAAATAAGGAACCAGATCACCACAAAACCACCACACTTGGCACCTTATGTTTTGGATAGCTCCCAGTGACAGCAGTTGCTCATTTCCAGTACACAAGCTGCTCTTCCTCTGAGCCGAGTAAGCTAAGGCAGTTAAATATAGAGAACTATATTTCAAGCGAGTCTAGGGTAAGGGCTAATATTTGAATTCCTTAATCAAAACTGTTAAGATGTAATCACCTGGCACCCTTCTCAGTTTAGCCCTTAGCATTAGATAGGAACAATTTTATCCTTTCTTCTTTATTCACACTTTTAGCATATTACATGAAATAGTAATTTTGTGGACCACAAAAGCTCAGGCTTATGCCAAACGCTACGTTCACAAGTATCAAGGAGACAAATCTAAACAGTGTGGCATCATCTTTAAAAGAGAAAGATGTTCTGGGATTTCAGATGTGCCCTCTTTGGGCTCTACACGATCCCATTAAGACAAAAACTACCAGTAGTTAATGCATTCTCATGATTTAAGAAATGGGGAAGTACCAGTAGTTAATGCACTCTCATGATTTAAGAAATGGGCCTCACATTTGGTGAGAACTTTGATGTGTAATTAGTTTCCGTTCCCGTGAAAACTGAGAACAGTAGTACCCTGCGTCAGGGGGTTTTCTCAAGGAGTAAACCACTCAGCAGTGACAATTTCTGACACTGCATTAATGGGGGTGACCCACAGGAACCCCTCATTGTCACCAAGGCACGTGCAGAGGAAAGAAAGGTGTGACCAGAGGAGAGGGAAATGTCCCGAGCTCCTGATCAGCCCAGAGGGAGGGCTGGACTAGCTGAACTCTGGAAGCCCCTTCCAACCTCTGGTTTTTGAAAACATATCACAAAGCCGGGGGGCAGGGAATGGGGAAGTGTGTGTTGGGGAGGTTGGGTTTTAGTTTTAGTGGGGTTTTGGCTTTTTTTTTGTTTGCTTCTTTTGCAATACCAAGATATCAGAGGAAAAGCATGAATTTTTCTTACGCAGTTTCACACAGTGGCAGGAGCCCTCCACCGCTCCAAACCCCATTTCTACTTTTCATCACACAGGAATTGCTACATTTGCATAACCCAAGAGGAAGCACAAAGTCAAAAAGGAAAGCATCAGCTTAAACAATTAATGAATCAGACTTTCAACTTTGTATATATTAGCAAATGATACACACCTGATCACACGGACACAAACTGGGTGAAAAAACATATAAACTTGGAGCAAACAATTTAATGTACTGGAGCCACATATCAGCAGGACTAGGAAAAATTTGGATGTATGTTTTTAAAAGGGACAACCTGACTAAACAAACCAGAACTATTATTTATCTGCCACTGGAAAATGTTTAAAAATACCCTGGGCAGCTCACCTAGTAAGTGATATGCAAACATTTACCCAAGTTTAAACAAATGGGGAAAAAAATCACAGTGATGGAACCTGATTTTTCACTTCCTAAAGTAAGTACACTAACTGTTGTGGGTCAGCTAGTGTAAAGCCACTGAAATTCTTGGACCTAGAAAGGATCCATTTTCAAGATGCCTGCTTAGGAATGCAAAGCATCCCACATACTGAATCAGGCCAGGTCAGCATCAAGTGACTAACCTGAGGGCGCTCCAGCTATGCAGGCATGGATTTGCTGTCTGCTCAATTGTATTTGCATGTCGTTAGTTTTATTTGCACTAGTGCTTTCTGACCAAGAGGTTAATGTAATCCAACAAACTGTATGAGGAAGATCACATGAGAGTTTTTGAGGTTGCACTGTTTATTTTAAACAGCTGGACATCAGACATGATGGACAGTTCGCTTCTTTATTCACTTAGCACTCACTAGTAATTTTTGAAGAATACTATCGATTGCTTTAAGAACCGCTTTTTGTAGCACACTTCTGATGTGGTTCCCCACTCTTGAGGGTGCACAAACAGCAAACCAGGAATCTGAGCACCAAGTAGAAGATTTATTTCTCAATGAACAAAAGAAAATATTTTCACTAGAAAAACTTGTAAAAAACCAGTGCTTATGTCTTGATCTATTTGTTTTTGTTTATGCACAGAAGAGACTCCAAGAAAATATTAAATTAATTAAACCAAGGTCACTGCTCTCCACAGAAAGATGACCCATGTAAATACACCAGACAGCAAAACACTTCTGCCTATAGCAGAGTTTTCACTGCCCTAACCCAGCTCAGATCCACTGGCAACGAACAGATAAGCTGCTCACTGTAGAAAGCTTGCAGCATTGCTTGTCTTGGCTGTGGAGACAGGCGTGGGAACTGGGTTAGCCCCACTAGGGACTTGATACCTTCTGCACCACCACAGCACAGTACTGCTAACCTGTATTATGTAGAGGGAAAGCCACCGCCGGGCTCAGAACGTGTCATTTGTTCCTGAACCACACTTGGACTATACAGACTGGAAAAAGCAGACTGAGCCATGAATGTGTGCCAGTTCACTGCTGCACAAGTGTGCCAACACAGCAAGCAGGATAAACCCAAAGCAGTGTTCTCACTATGCTGTCAGCTGTGCCATAAACACATTATAGGAGATGGAATGCCTAGACAAAATGCCTACACTTATTTTGTGTTACTAGGAGGTTAAAAACCACAACAAACCCACAAAGCAAATCCTGGAGGAAAAAAACTCAATTTGCAGTCTTTATTTTTTGCCTGTTTGAGGATCTGGTTGGGGACAGAGGGGAGGCATGAATAGGCACAATTTAATAGTTCTTCAGAACAAAGTCTGCAGATAGCATAATGTATGGTATTGCCCCTACCTGACCTATCTGGAAAAATCAGGAGGTCATTTTAAATCCTCAAAATCACTTCAGACATTTGTGCATTCCTCATAATGATCAGGTCTATAAGACTGGTTATAAAGAGTGACTGTTCTATGAAATCCATGCACAACTTTGACCAACTATGCTCTGAAATATCAAGTTTTCTTTTTTGTCATACAACTACTGAACTACTGCTTATCTGGGGGACTGGGGAGGTGGAGGGATTCACCTTGGAGATGTTTTCTTTTTGAGGGACATGGGAGTTCCAAATATTCAAATATTTAGAATCTACAATTTAGTTTCTAAATGTATGTTCACCAAACAAAAGAGAAAAGTCAATCACAACATATGACTCTGATAAACAGTCTTAAATGTTTCTTCTTCCATCCTATTTCTTTATGGAAAAAAAATTAAATAGTGAAAACAAGAAGGTTATGACACACACCAGTGAAACCCAGGAAATCCAAAGCTGAAGGTTGTTGAGATATGTCTCAAGTTAATTCCACTCCTCTTCCTGTTTTTTTATATATACACCATGGAACTGGCAATGTCAGCCTCGACCAAACTTCCTGGCTCGGGTCCCAATCTGTGTAACTTCGAAGTCACGTAAGCACAGGTCACCCTTCATCTGTCCTCAAGGTGCTCTTCTACATCCTCCTTCCGAAGACAATTGTTCCCTCTGACTTCTCCCTGCAACTCTTCCCTCTGATAACCCCATCACCTTCTGTCACAGTTGACATAAATTAATCAGCAGTGCAAAGGTTACTGCTGCTTGTCCCAACCCTCTTCCCTTTTCCCACAGGTTGTTCCTCACTAGCACCATCCTCTCACTCTGCTTATCCTGAGCAGCCCCAGACTCCCCTACACCCAGCTTGCCTTCACTCTTGCAGCTGAACTACTGGGGATGAAGCCTCATAACTCTGCCAGCTTCCTTCCCTGTACCTGTAAAATTTCCACCTACCAACCCAATCCTCCTGTTTTTCAGTTTTCACTATTTTCTACTTCCTACTAAAGCTCCTCTCCTTTTTCCCAAGCCATCTGCATAAGGATCCTGGACAGACAGGATTTCATACTCATAGAATCACAGAACAGTTTATACTGGAAGGGGCCCTAAAGGTCATCGAGTTCCAATCACCCTGCCATGGGCAGGGACACCTTCCACTACAAGGTGGACACCATGCATGCTCCACACCTTCACTTTACGCAGGTTTGAGCAGCCTTCTCATCCCTTCCCCTTCTTCCATCACATTTGTATTTAGGAAGGTGGACCAAGATCATCACACCCTAATAACTCCCCTATCTGCTTCTTTCCTCCAATCCCTCGAAAGGTCAGCACATATACGGCCCATAGATGAAGAGGGAGGAATTGATACCACAGCACCAATTGGCTCTAACAGTAAGGAGAACAGCTTAAAGCCTCTGCCAGGCTGTCTTCTTCCAGACTAGGAGGAATGAAAATGAGCACTTTTCCCTCCTCTAACTTCTTTTTGATTCCCCAGTTGAACAGGGGATATCATCACAGCCAAACTTTCCTTCCTCAGCAGCATCAGCACTCACATCAAGACCCATTTGATTAGAATTTAAAAGTTTGTCCTTACTCACTGGATTAATGAGTTCATAGAAACTCCTAGCAGGGGAACTCCGGAAGAAAGAAGCGTGGGTGTTTGGTTCTTCTATGTTATTTTGCTTGTGTCAACAATTTGTTTTCTCCCTCCTGGGACAGTGTGTTTTGAAATAGGCTTTTTAGAAGACAATAAGCCTCACTGGCTGAAATGGTGAAACGGGGTCCAAGTATTGCCAAAAGCAGAGCATTTCAAACACATTGGTGACTCCACATATTTACTGTACGGGGGGGTTACATTAAGCACATAGGTCAGACAAGTCTGTTGGTGTCTTCTTCTTTTCTTTCGGATCTGAACCAAATGCAATCAAACCCAGAAAGAAAGGCAGCAGTCAGATGACAGGCCAGGTTTAATTCTTGCTGACACACTGGTACCAAAAGATTCCCATGACTGCCGGCAGCAAACATTGGCAATCACAGTCTATGGGGAGCTCAGACTAAGCATAGCGAGATACATGTTTACTTAGTCCATTTAAAAAAGAAAATTTAAATTGTTTACCAGCTAATAAATTCCATCACTCTCATTCTGCACATAATAAAGAGGAAGCTGCCAATAGGTGAAAATATTTCTTAGGTTGCATACCACAGTTTCAAGACTTAACACGGCATTGGTTTATTGCTTCTACATCTGGTGACAGTTATTTTTATACAGTTTCTTTGTATAAATTCAACAACATGGAAAAAAACCCCTTCCAAATCTATCAACTACTCTTAAAATAAACACCAACGAGTCCATTACTGTACCTCAGCCATGACGTATCCCCTGCACAAACACGAACCCATGTCCCTGGGGAGTCACAAATCTCTCGAGTAACTTGACCTGCTGTGACTGTGCTAGGGGAACTCAGTCCAGCCCTAAAATTAATCTTTTTGTTCCCAGTCTGCCTTCATTCCAAAACCATAGCACCAAAAGGCAAATCAAGGCGAAAACAAACATATTCCACAGTTTGTGGACCATTACCTCATGTGGCCAGGACTGCTGTCCTGCATCTCCTCCTACTTGTAAAGTCCTATTCCAGTGCCTGCTGGAGAAGGTGAACACGAACAATGCCCCGCACAGAGCAAACATCAGCTTCCCTCCAAAGACAGAAATCAAGTATATTCCATTATTTGTCTCAAGGCCTGCACACAGGACAACTGGAGCTGCCCAGAAAGACCCTGCTGAAGCCAACATCCCCTGATCCCCAAGTAATTAGCTGGCATTTGATGCCAAGTATCCCTGGAAAACAAGAAAAGCATGAGCGTGCTGGTCCCCTCTTCCATGTTGTCCTTCACCTGCCCAGGGGTCAGTTACACTCAGCCAGGCTTCCCAATGCCACTGAGGGTTCAAGCAGGAGCAAAGCTCCTTCACTTGCCTTTATAGCCCAAAGTTTAACAGCAGCAGCTGCTGTCAGCTGCCACTCTGACTGCTCTCAGCTCATGCTTCCCAGCTCATTATTCTTAGGCTTGAAGGGCTAGAACCATTTTTTCCCCTTTTGGCCTTTAAATAAAAGTTATATTCTGCAGAAGGTAACTACAGGGCTCCCTCTCTTGTCTGGGGAATTTAGCATTTGGCAATGCATAATGCAAGGAGATCCAGATTGTAATCCAGCTTTAAGAACATGTAAATCACTTTCCACTCTGGAACGTCCTTTCTTCTTCGTGCTCTGTCCATTCTGCCAATGGCATTTTAGCCTAAGCTTCCTACCACTGCTTCTGTGCACAGCAAACACTATGCTACCAGCACTGTAGAACTCTGCAGCAGGAGCTACTTGTTTGAAACCTGCATGTTCAGTGAACTTTGGCAACTTCTGCTTGTAATCTCTTGATCAGAAATGGATTCCAAGCCCAGCAGCACCTTCAAACAGCTGTCATGCCTCTTAGCACCTTGCCACACAAAAGCACCTCTCTCCAATCTCCTGAAACACACAGTAAATTCACACAGAAACATTGCACTAACACATTTCGCACCTACACACAAATTACACTGTCACACTCAGACCTGGAAAAGTAACAATTCAATTTCCCATTCCATGACCACCAAGGCTGCAATGTAAGAAACTGCCCCTAAGAAATAGTAACTTTACCAACTGCCCCAGACATTTACATGCAGCCTTGGAAGATCTGACGTTGAAGTGATGACCATCCTGCGTGCAACTTGGTGTTAGCCTACACATTCACAGCACAGGCTCAAGGACTCAACAGCGCAGGTGCTTTGCTGAACTGGATCTGAAAGAGGAAGATCTAAGCCTTGCTGGGGTGAATGACTATTTGAAAGGCAGGGAAAAAACCATAGCCTAGAAATGGGTTTAAATAGCCAAGAAAAGAACCATATTGCCTTCAGTTGAAAACTGGCCAGCTTGTGACAAAAGCCTTTCAACTGACAACCAGGTTTCTGTGCTAGCCATCAGACAGTGGATGAACAGAAGGAAAGGAGTCCATAAAATGCTAAGAGTCGCCCTGCAGGCATAATACACAATCAACTTTGCCAAAACTTTACATTTACTCTTCTTCGGAGTTAGTACATTCAGATTAAAAAGGTGTGTACTATGGATGTCAGAGACCTCGTATACAACCTGTGAGTGACAAGGCTTGATGTTTTATCTTTGTCTGAACCTTCCCCTAGTTTCCTGAGTTAAACATGATTTGTTGGTCTGAATTAGTTATTGCTATTTTAACAAAATGCATCAACCAGGAAAAGCATGAACAGAGAAAAACTGATGGACCACCCATAGCTAAAATTAGAAATATAAAGACCTTGCTGGATGGAAAGCTTACTGGCAAATGAGCTGAACCTACCACCTACCTTTCTTAAATTTCTTGTCCTTCTAATGCACCAGGTTTCAGTAAAATGTTCCAAATGAAGACTTCCCCTACCAAAATAAAGGCTGTCTTGCCATTCTGTTGGGCCCAAGGGCATGCTCTGCCTAGACACAGGGCAAATGCCTGTAACCAGCGTTACAATCCAGTCCTATGCAGCAAAGGAAATATCCCCACAGACAGACCTGTGCAGGGAACACAAGATCCACCCACACGTGGGAACTGGAAGGCCCAAAACCAAAAACCCATGGAGTCTTCCCATCATGTCCTGCTGCATTGCCTCCTAGCAGCAGTTTTAACTGAACTGATGAACACATGCCTTTGTGAAGGAAAAGGTAGCATGAAACAATGTCCTGATATTAAGACTACTTTCTTCAATTCACTGCTTTCAAGTTAGGGTCTCAATCCAGCAATCCTCAGTTAAACATACTATCCAGCTAACAACCCCAAGGCCCAAGACTTCCCTAGTTTTACATCCTGTACTCCAGTGATGCAGTTAAAAGCCTGCCAGGAACATTATTGAGATTATGTGAACTAATATTCTTCTAGCCACAATTAGAATATTGACAGTAATACTGAAAAATAACTCACACCCACTGTATGTTCTTAGAACACATAAAACAATGAAAAGCAACACAGAGCATCGGTGGAACTGCCACGGTATTATGCACTCCTTGCCCTGAAATAAACATTAATTAAAAGGTTGAATTTAGACATACCTGTCAGGGTGCCATACTAAAAAAGAAAAAAAAAGCAGATGCCTCCTCCAGCTGACTGTGGAGTAGTGAAAGCAATGGTTCTCTGCAACATGGCAAACAGAAGGCCACCAGCAGCAGGGGAAGGTGCTCCGTGTGTACCCCACTCCAGCAAGGATCAAATCACACAGGATCCAGCTAAAACACTTCTCTGGCTTCCAGAGCTGTAGTAAACCACATGAAAATACACCATAGCTATCATGGTGTATCACCATAAGTGATAGCTAACATATGCCCATACCAAGGGATGAAATAATATTTTTCATACAGACATCAAAAAATGAACCTGCACTATAAAAACCCTAATATTTACTTTGGCAGATCATATCTTCTGGCAAAAAATTTGCAATAAAGTTAAACATTTAAAGGGACATACTGCAAAACAGATGCTGAGACTATCTTTGTAGGGATTCCTGCCAAAGTGGAGGAGCTGTGCATCTATCAGTGCAACAAACACGATACAAGAATTTTTATGGAACCACTAAATAGAAATTTTGAACTACCCAAAGGAAAAACAGTTGCTCGCTTGATGGTGAACTCATTTTTTCCTCTGCTAAAAATGCCAAACAATACGATTTGCAGAGGATATACTACATAAATGAAGTACACTAATACAAGTTAGAACTGAGACTTTCTACCTAATTCCACAAAGATCATTTTCTAAAATTCCAGTTACTTAAAAGAAGTTTACGAAGACTTCAGCAGCAATTCTCAGCTCTAACACACATTCAGAGAAACACTTCAGGATGAGTTTTACTGCACCTACTATTTAAGTCAATCAAGTTCAAGCTACCAGCACATTTTCTACTTACACCTCCCAAATTCTCATGAATTCTCGTAAACTTTCAAAACAACCATCATTTTAACAGCTGTCTCTAGATAGATCTAGTAAAACCTAGGTAAAAATTTAGGGACATGCTGTGGCACAGGTGCATTCACAACTAACCTAGAGCACCCTAAAGGTTCCCAGTCATGCATCCAGACAGTTGTGGCCCTTAGCAAACACACCCCAAGAACCCTGCTTCCTTCTCCCAAGTTATTCAGCGTGTCCAAAGTCGGATTTTTATTCTTGCATTAACTACCAAGAACACTGTGAGTAAATTATTCTTTTTTAAATCCTCAGCTGTAACTACAATAGCTTATTACAACATTTACCAAGGGCTGACATTTCATAGTTGCCAATATCTAACTGCTTTCCTAAGAAATTACAGTCTCAGCAAGTTATGCAGCATAAAGCATGCCAAGGCCCCAGCTGGCACAAGGATGCATGTTTATTTTTGTGAAGGTTATGGTTTTGGTTTGTGGCTGCATTAAAAAAAAAAAAAATAATTAAAACACTTAATTTCTTTGCAAAAGATGGTGGGCAGTTACCCCACACAAGCAGATCCGAAACTGGTAGCAGGCATCCCCAGGCCTCAGTACAGGCCTTCTTTAATTCCCAAGTTAAAATTGTCACAAGGCTCACTTACAGAACCAGCACAAAGCTGGAGTACACGGCAGCACCTTGCCACACCGCCTCAGGCACACAGGTTGGGCTGGAACACAACCACTGGGAATTCTCTCCGCTGCTCCACACAGGAGAAACCCCTCGTGCCACAGCATCTGGCTTTTGCACTGAGCAGCTGACCAGGCACCTGCAGGGCAGCAAGATAAGAGGGTACTTTGTACACAGCATTTCTCTGGGCACTGGCTCCCTGTGCAGCTCTGACCACTCACTCAGACCTGCCTTCTGCCATCCCCACCTGCTCCACAGCTCCAAGTCCTCACCCAAACCACGGAGTCAAGTCAATGTTCCCCTCGCTTTCCACACATTCACTCTCAAATGCATTTAAAGACATGTCTTGGCATATGCTCAAAAATCATTATGCATTAGGACAAAATATTAAGCAAAGGATTTAGAGGAAGACAAGCCTACAGATCCACAGTCAAGTTAAGAAGGGAATGTCAGCATATGCAGCACACATCACACACGAAAGCAAAACCAGTAAGGCTTTGCCTTATTTTCATGTTGCAAGTATGTATCTTTCAACAAAGTCAGCATTGAAGAGCCCTGGAGTTAATTCCTGGAAAGTACAGATTTGTATTCAGCAAATATAAACTAGAAGCCAAAAGCATCATTTTTGAAGCACAAAAAAAAGCACAAAAGAACCTTTTAAAAGTCAAAAAAGTATCTGGCTATTGTGGTTTTTTTTTCTTTTCCCACACAAGCCACTTGTGAGACCTTGTTTAGAGCACTGTATTTAGTCCTGGGCATCTGGCCAGAGGACATTCACATTCTGGAGCTGGTGGAGGGAGGGAAAAGAATTGGTTGGGGTTGTTTTTTTTAAGAAAAGTCCCTCAGGAAAGAGTTGTGTCTGCCTCTAAGCATGTATACATGAGGTTGGGGAGGTGATTTAACATCTCTCACCAGAGTCAGTCGGCAGTGCTCTGCTGGTTGTAACGGAGCAATAGCAATTTGCAGCAAAAGATCTGTCCTTTAGTTTCTGAATACCACACAAATCGATCCAGTGCTTTCAGACTTTTCAGAACTCAGAAAGATAACACATGCTTACGTGCAAAGCAGGGCTTTTACTCTTGAAGGACAAGTTACAGATAAGACATCTTCCAAGAACATTCATTTACAAGGCTGTCTTGAAAACCCTGTTCCCATATCAGGAGGAAAAATGCACTTCCCTTTTCTCATTCTACCCTCTTGTTATACACAGTGTTCACTGACCAGAATCTTCCCTGGTGCAGCACCATTAGCTGGTGTCTCACACAACACCCAACACAAATGGGTGCACTAACTCCAAAGAGTATATAACGATTACATACCACAAAATACTGTTATTCCTCCCAGAGGACTGGTAGGACTCCAGTAACTTCCTTTTTCTACTTTCACTCTACCATGGTGAGATCTCCATACTCCTCTCCCATATTCACGCTGATGGCAGAATCCTTACCAGCTCCAAAGGGAACAGAACAGCGTTAATGCACAACAATTTTCAACTGAGCTAATTGTTTAGATCAGCATTTCCAAAAAACCAGCATGAGCCTACTGACAGAACATGACTGCAGCTCCACAATTTCTTTTCCTTTATGTATAGTTTCTCTCTGCTGATCCCAAGGCAGAAATACGGCTTTAGCCATCCTGCAAAATTTTCAATTTTCCTTTAAAAAGTAAACAGTGGGTTCTACGTATGCAGGCTCCTAAAATCTACATTAGGCAACCAAAAGCTACAAGGATACAACCAACGTCTTGGGCCTGATTCAGCACTCACAACAGCATAAATTCAGAAGCAACTCCCCTGAAGTCAATAGAGCATAAAACTTACTGTCAACAGAGGGGAACTAGGCCCACCCTCCTTCGACTAAAGAACAATCCTCACAAAGAATGGACTTCACAAGCACGAGAACCTGGGAATGCTATGCTACGTTATTATGCTTTTTGTTTTGCCTGAAAACCTCAGGCAGCAACCCTCAGCTGAAACAGGCAGCTGTGAACACTTCCATGCCGAGACTCGTGCCCTGCCTGATCGGGCACAGAGCAGCACTGTGCACTTTACACACACTTTTCCCAGCAGCACAACATCCGAATGAGAAAAGAACCTGTGCTTCCACACTGCACAAACCTCTGTCTCTGTCTTGCCTATCACCTCATCAGCTGAGACAGGGGATGATTTTTGGGGCAGAATGTCCAGCATGGAGGCAGCCATGGACTGCTGTGACGCCTGGCAGATCCTTCACCACCTTTCATTTCTGTGGCAGCCTTGTGTACCAAAGAGGTAGGGAAAGGACTGTATAAGTTTGTTGTGGTCCATCTACAAAAAAGTCCTCAAAGCCAAATCAACACAGGCTGAGTTATAGCATGTCTCCACTGCCAGCTAAGGATCACACAAAAGCAGGATCAGACCACTTACACACTTCAGACTCTACAGCCAAGAATGCGAAGCAGGAGCAGCTGCCCTTCCACAAACAAACCCTGTCATGACTCACAGCAGAGAGAAATTTCTGTGCCCCTGCCAGCTCTTCCTCCTTGTCCTGCTCTACCTGCAAATGCTCAGGACTCCTGAACAAGTATTGTAAGGTGAATCAGAGCACCTCAGCACCAGGTAACTGCAGGTGGTAGAATATCAGGTACCAGTAATGTCCACAGTAGTCCTACTCTGGATCAAAAGCACCATAAATGCTAAGAAGCAGACATGACCTCCTTTCTAGCTGCCAATAATGTGCTCCATGAGAAGACATGGGATAAGTGTATTGCATTAAGTGTCTCGATGCAGCATTTTAGGCGTCAGGAATAATTTATTTTCAGTGTCCTGAACTAAGCCATATATTGGAAAACTAGAGCCTCATATCCATCCAATTCATACTACAACACCTCTGTGTTTTGCTACACAATGATTCAGTTTAACACAGGGTACCAAATATTCAGTTACACTTCCAACCCCTCTCCTGATAGGAATTACCAATTGAATGATAAGTGACCCAAACCAAATAAATGGTAACTGGCACACTTGACTCTACTTAGCATTCTCTCCACAGCAACTCTTCACTGAGGAACTTCAGAGGGTTTTTTTGAGACACATCTTGATAAATCTCCAATTGCATATTAGAGGTACACGCAAAGCCTCTTACTCTCTTACTCTTAAACCTCTTACTCTTGAGATCTGTATGGTATGCCAAGTATTTATTGCAGCCACAGGCAAGTCCTGCACAACCACGGAGCCTGCAATACATTTGATCACAGAACCAGTTTTCTGTATGTTGCTCCACTAATGTTTGAAGTCACAGTGTCTGCAATTTAAGAGCACGATTTAACTGTTGATCCCCTTTCTCCTCCTGATAAAGAGCTTCTTTAGTGATCCTACAGGGCCAATAAAATGTGGCTGTGTTTTAGTGAGATGTTAAGAAAAGAACTGAGTCCATATCTACTTGATACAGTACTCCATCAATCCCCTGCTGCTGACCGGAGATGAATTACCTCATTTATCGCTACAATGTGACAGCCACATTATTCTCGTACATAACAGCATCTCTCTAACTGCTACAGTAACAGCACTGTTCTTCTCTTTTTTAAAGCAGTAGGTCCCTTCTGAAAAAAATTCAGTCACCCTACTGTTCATTCAGTCTCTCAGTAACTACTGCTTGAACTAGCTTTAAACACAACGCAAGAATGCCCCGATGGTTAAGTAGAAGAGCTAGTCTTCTTCCACATCAAGAGCAACAGGAGCCACCTCTCCTGGCCCTGTCAGCCACACACCAGAACACCTGTCCAGCTGTCCACTCACCAAACGCCTCAGCAAGGGTGGGAGGAGGGGACACTGGAGCAGAGTTTCACACAGACAGCACAACCACTCTCCTAGAGGTGGAGTGTGGGACACTGAGCTGGCTGGGAGTGCAACAGGGTGACAGAGTGATCTACCACAGTCACGCATGAGAGCCCCCCAGCACACCCTATCCAGCTGTGCCAGCAGCATAGGCTGCCAACAGACCCCTGGCCAGCATAGCCTCATCCCACTTCCTCCTGCTGATCTAATTAGACAGTCAAGCCCCAAGTAAGCAACTGGCATTTTTGGAGCTAAAACTAATGAACCTTAATATAGATCTGGCCTGAGGAAAGTCAAGGGCTTGGTTCCATGGCTATACTGGCTTATTTTTAACACAACAAAACACAGAATTACTCATGGAACCAGCGCAGACACAGCTGAATCAAAGACAGAGCTGCTGTGGAGCAGCAGAGTCACGGCTGTTGAGTCCTTGCCTTTCCGAGCATTGCTCCATCAGCCCCCACCTAGCACACATACCTGCAGGCACCATCAACTCCATTCACCCGACCAGTTACCCCTCAGCTGTTACCCCAAGCTATCCTCTGAGGGAGAAAGGGCTCCAGCCAGCACTGTCCTGTTCACCCCCGGGGCTTCTGCTGTCACGCAAACACCTGGTGGAAATTCTCTTCTGCTCACTTCTCATCAGCTCAGCTGGGTTGGCTAAGGCACATAAAGACGTTCCTTACTTAATAGGGCTTAAGAGTTACCCTTTGGAAAATCAACAAATAAAACAAATGAGAGGCGAGTACCCTGGAAAGATGAGAAGACGAGTCCACAGAGGAAAATACACCGTCTGCTTTTCTACATCTACCAAATCACACCTGCGTGATCCGAAAGAAACTTTTGCCATAATACTTACACGGAAATATTTCAGAAGAGGACGCAGCAAGACATACACTGCATCCCCGCCTTTTAGGCACCAGGAGCCCCTGTTCCAGCCAGCAAAGGGAGCGGATGACGGACCGAGGGCTCCTCGTGGAGCAGGGGC
Source organism: Daphoenositta chrysoptera (assembly GCA_013397915.1). Taxonomy (NCBI): domain Eukaryota; kingdom Metazoa; phylum Chordata; class Aves; order Passeriformes; genus Daphoenositta; species Daphoenositta chrysoptera. The sequence goes on from VZRO01005066.1 coordinate 28,456, forward strand.
TGGACTCCTGACCACGGCGTGCGCTGTCGCGGTAGTGCCAGGGCCGGGGCCGCGCTACGGGCTCGCACCGCACCGCACCGCGCTCCCGTCGCGAGTCCGTCACACCGGAGGGGACTGAGAGGTGGCGGGACGGACACCAGCAGGGTCCCCCGCCCGGGGCCCGCGGGGACCGAACCGATCCGGTCGCTCCTGGCGGGTAAAGGGGCCGAAGGTGAGAGCACCGGCTGCGGCCGAGGCGGGGACAACGCTGCCCCGCGGCACCGGCGGCCGCCGGGGCTCGGCTGGGCCCGGCCCGCCTGCTCCCGCGGCGCTTTCGCGAGGGCGGTTCGATCGGGCCCCGCGAGC
>VZRO01005066.1:28892-55726 GCA_013397915.1 Daphoenositta chrysoptera
CGGGCCGGGCCGAGCCCCTGAGGGCACCGGGACAGCGCGGGCGCGGAGCCGGGCGGGCGCCGGGCCTTAGCGCACCGTCACCTGCTCGGGGGGCGGCGTGGCCTCACAGACATCTCTGAGTCACTGGCACCCGTGCGATGGGCGCAGTTCTCCGACTTCGGCCAACGAACTGGTTAAGATCATTCGAGCATCGATGCCGTCAGGCTGTGCACTTTCCACAGCCCATTCCAGGATGTATTTCAGTGCAAGTTATTTGAATAACAAAACAGTGAGAGTAACATTTTCCTTCCATTCTGGCAGCTGCCAGCAGTGCCCATTAAGAATGCCAGTGACCATCGCGAGGAGCAGCTGACATGTCAAGCCTGGTTACAAACAAGTTCAAAGACACCGCAGCAGCAAAATCTGCTAAAAGGGGGTATAAGCAAATCCAAAATCGAGACCATTAAAACGAAATGTGGATTCTTACCTAGCTTTTAAAAGGCAGGATGAAGGAATGCTGTCTCATGTCCAAGAAGGTGATATTTATATTAATCCATGGCTTCCATGAAAATTCCCATTTATCCTCAGGCCTAAGAGCCCTGGTTTAGCCCCGCTGAGCAGCTCCTGTTCCTGCAGCTTCCACGCAATCCATAGCTGCCTATTGACAGAGGTGTGACACTTCTCTGGCGTGAGCTGGAGCAATCCTGCTTGCCAGTTGTCTCAGCAGTGGTGAGTTCTACAAGGTGTCTCCAGGGCCTCTGACAACGGCTCCACCTGCATGAATACCACACAGACCTGGGACATTAAAATGCATTTATCACAGGCTATATCGTGACTGACTTTTCAGTCCAATGGGAGATGCTGCTGTTTACTCAGCAGCCTAGGAAATGGAACTGAAGTCCAGTTTTGCAGTGCCTGGTTTGGTAGAGCCATCAGAGCCCTTGGCTACCCTTACAGAGAGAGGGGAAGACACCACTGCCCCCCAACCCCCACCCAAACATTTGGGAGCAGTGAGGTGAACTGCCAGCCACAGAGGAAAACGAGCAGAAAAGGCAGTAAACAAGAGGCAGGTTAGGACATAGCCAGCCCTTGCCAAACTGGAGCAGAACTGAGCTCTAAGGACTGGAAAAAATTCACTGGAAAAGACTTTGCCTGGTACAACCTTTGAAGAATCCAAGATATGGTGTCAAGTTTCATGGCTTGTGTTCCTTATGTATCCCTGAGACCCCTGCCCTCAATCCAGCTGTGAGATGGGCTTGGCATGGTTTTCCATAAAACAGTAAGCCTGCAGAACAGTAGTTTTTTCCAAGCCCTGAATGGCTGGGCTGTATTTCTCATCATTCAGGGGTGGGTCACAGACCAGTGTGTAGGCTGAAGGATTCAAGGTGGGATGCCCCTGAGCACCTATCTAGTCGGGACAAGACTGGCACACAACCTTACCCGAGCTGGTGCTCCACTGTATTATAAATCATGGACAAGGATGGAAGTGCACGTGGCAGAACACACAGCACACAAACTCCGTAGCATTGGGGACTGGGTCACCAATACAGGGAACTGAAAGAGTTGCTTTAGGTTACTGCGAGTTCCCATGATTCTATTCTTCTCTGTTCTACATATTACAAGTTTATTGGTTCTCACATTCTCCTCCTCTGTTCATGTTAATGCTCATGTTTATACATATCCTCTTATTGAATATTCATATAGTCTGGAAAGTTCGGAGATCCATGACACCCCCTTGGTCACTCCTCATACCCTCCTCCCCAAGGTTCCTCGTATTGGCTGTACCCAGCTGGCTCCTCCTTCCTAACTCCATCCCATTGGTTGATTCCCTTCCCTCCGCCCATTTTACCCGGGTATAAAAGCCTATGCACAACCCCAGTTTTCTGACTTCTGTGCCTGGACCCTCCGGTGTTAGTAAAGCTGCACTTGGATACTATACAGAGGTCCCTTCCTTCATCCTTTGCCTTCGCTCAGCACCAACACCGATTTGGGATTCTCCCCTAGCTGGGGAAACAACAACTCGTTTGCTGCAAGCTCACGGAGGACGTCTGCCTATCGAGGCTGTGGTCCCCCTGAATGGCTGGGCTGTATTTCTCATCATATGGGTGTGGGTCAGAGACCAATGTGTAGGCTGAAGGATTCAAGGTGGGATGCTCCTGAGCACCTGACTAGTCTGGACAAGACTGGCATACAGCCTTACCCAAGCTGCTGCTCCGCTGTGTTATAAACCACGGAGAGGTGAGGGAAGCTTTNCATATTTCTCATGATTCCGGGGTGGGTCAGAAACCAGTGTGTAGGCTGAAAGATTCAAGGTGGGATGCCCCTGAGCACCTATCTAGTCGGGACAAGACTGGCATACAACCTTACCGAGCTGGTGCTCCACTGTATTATAAATCATGGACAAGGATGGAAGTGCACGTGGCAGAACACACAGCACANTCTACAATTCTTGACACCCCCTTGGTCACTCCTCATACCCTCCTCCCCAAGGTTCCGCGTATTGGCTGTACCCAGCTGGCTCCTCCTTCCTAACTCCATCCCATTGGTTGATTCCCTTCCCTCCGCCCATTTTAGCCAGGTATAAAACCCTATGCACAACCCCAGTTTTCTGACTTCTGTGCCTGGACCCTCCGATGTTAGTAAAGCTGCACTTGGATACTATACAGAGGTCCCTTCCTTCATCCTTTGCCTTCGCTCAGCACCAACACCGATTTGGGATTCTCCCCTAGCTGGGGAAACAACAACTCGTTTGCTGCAAGCTCACGGAGGACGTCTGCCTATCGAGGCTGTGGTCCCCCTGAATGGCTGGGCTGTATTTCTCATCATATGGGGGTGGGTCAGAGACCAATGTGTAGGCTGAAGGATTCAAGGTGGGATGCTCCTGAGCACCTGACTAGTCTGGACAAGACTGGCATACAGCCTTACCCAAGCTGCTGCTCCGCTGTGTTATAAACCATGGAGAGGTGAGGGAAGCTTTCCCATGGAATTTGGATTTGACTGGGCCAGGGCAGCATGTACTTTAGCTATAAAAATCACATCCCAGGTACAAAGTGTGTTACCGGGATGGATCTCCAGTGTCCCGAGTAGATACCATGGGGATAGAATACAGACTTGCTTATCTATTGTCACATAGTGGCAGCTGCAGCAAGGAGCAGAAACTTTTAAATCCTTTGGATAGCTTCTCTCATGGTAAGCCAAGATTCCAGTGTCAAGACACTTTCCTCTTGCACTGGCTCCTGCCCTAGACGTCTGTCATGCTGCTGTGAGTTCTGCGGGAGTGAGAAGAGGAACTGCACCACAGGGAAAGACAGGAGTCGCTTGGATCTCTCTCCTGTGAGCTGAACACGTTGCTGCTGCACCACAGGAACAACTGCCATCTCCCAGCCACGGAGGTGCATCCACCCCAGCCTCCACAACCAGATCATGTCCACCAATGACTTCAGAGGGACCTTTTCTCACCTGAAAACAGGATGTGTGTTTCATTTTATAGCATGTGACAGTGATTACTTCAGTACATTTTAAATCTTACCCTTGGCAGCATTATGGGTATTATACTTTCAGCTTCAAGCTGGATTTCTTGTTCTGATTTGTACTCGATTAGTCCTTATAGCAAGGCAGGACAGAGATGAGAATCAAACTGCATGCAGGAGGCACAGCAAAAACTGCTTAAGCACAAAACAGACTGAGATGTTTTGTTTTGTTTTCCTAATTACTTTTTCATACAGTGATCAGAGGGAACATAATTACACAGATGCAAAGAAAATAACCAAAAGCCCCGCTAACCAACAAGTGAACAAACCCCCACAGAACTGAGGCAACTAGTTTTTCTGCAGGACTAGTTTTTTGTAGCTAGGCTAGAATTGGGATCCTGAGTTGTTCTGTGCTCTGTTCTGTTGCCCTGCAATGTACAGTGAGGCAGAATCTCTCCTTGTTCCACCTCCTCCCTTTCTCTCAGCCTTGTCCCATGAACGTAGATCTGGCCAACAGCTTTCCAACACTCCCTCACATCAATACGGATCTCCATGGTGGGGTGCTGATGAGAGAGCTGACAACAGCTAAATTTCCTGACCAGCCAGGAAACGATTAAGTGGAAAAGCTGCATAACTGCGTTTCCAACTCAGCAGCACTTACTTTTTACCTTCCCTCTCTTTTAATTTCAAGAATTTTTTTGACAACAGTATTCAAACAAAATGTGCATACATACAGGGATGTGCAAACACTTGGACATCTCAGCTCCCAAAGGTGTGCACCAGAAGCCCAAGTTTCTCAGAGAGCCCCTGCAGAGTCAGAGCAACACAGTAACACCACACACATCCTGCTCTCTCTAAGGTGTGAGGGCCATGGCATCTGATCCATCTCCTCACCAGCAGCCTCACTAGCTCAGGGAGCAAGAAGAGAGGCCCAATAAAAAGCCTCCCAATGAAAGCTCATTCCAGCTGTGTATCTGCCAAACGCTATTCCTTTCTCTACAGTCCGAGACAAAGTAACATGGAAGTAGGTATGAGATCTCTGTCAAGGGAGATGATGACTGCCGGACACTAGCTGAGTGAGTAATCCTCAGGAACTTGGGAATGATCAGAGCCATGTTCTGATCCTACTGCTGAACATGTATCTTTCTTTTAGGTGGCACTGTGTGGGTAGGAGAGAACCAGTGGTAGGATCTGTGTTTGGGTAAGAACTTCCTCAGCCCACCTGAGTTCAGCATCACTGATTGCTGTTTCTCACCCACCACTAAAGCACAGCAACTTAAGCTGATCCAAGTTTGGACTTGGAAGTACTGATGCCTTAGATTTTGACTTTTATATTTTTCAAAATCCTGTACTGCTTAGTGTGTAGCTCTGAGGTTTCTTGTAGCCTGTTAATTTCTGTTCTCTCATACTGAGTAGTCATAACAAAGCCTCTCTGGGCCTGCTCTTCAAGGACACCTAGACTGTCCTAGGCCCAAAAAGTGTAAACTAAAAGCCTCTAAAGGGGGGCAAGCTGAGGGGAATTACATCATTAAACTGAAGCTTTAATTGGAGAGTTAACCCTGGCTATGCAAATGAACCAAACCTATAAAGGTGTAAAGAACTCGTGACCTGTTGTCCATCTTGGGGTCCATGTTGGCAATAGCCTCTGGCTCCCGGGGTGTACCTTGAAGGCCCTTCAAATAAATACCCACCTTTATTCCCTTACTCCTGTCTGGTCTCTGTTTATAGGTGGCCTCTTAAGGCATCAGTTCCAGCTACCGAGTCAGACAGCCTCTGCCTTCATTATGGTGGATGGAGTCCTGGCAAAAACCGGCATGCTCTCAACACCTTCAAAATATTTCCAGGCTGATATTTCCAGTCTTTCTCTCACAGCTCTCTTAACTTGCAGGAAAGTAATGATTGTGATTCATCCTTTTATCTTTACACTGAAGAGGGAAAAAGACAGTGTTTGTAGCCTGGCTTTAAAATTGTTTTCTAAATAAAGTCATCTGTGCTCAAGCTCTCCAGTTACAATGAGGAGTGAGATACAGCGTACCAATTTATGGGACAACAGGTCATTATGGAGAACGATGACGAACCAATTATTTGTCACTTCAGCATCATGTTTTAACAGTGCACTGTTTAACTAGACCCTACAAAAAATAATTACTAATGTAATTTATGCTTCTTAATTTATACTTTTAACATCTAACCCCTCCCCAGACTTGGAGTGCCCACAGGCAATGCTGTTCTAAGGTGGCAGCAGGCATTAGCTTTATTTATTACCTTTTGGCAGCCAAACCAGACCTCTAGAACCTGGAGCAAAATCAGGCCTCCTCTACACTCAGATAGCAACAAGAATTCCATTATTCCAGGGGAGGGGAAAGAATTCCTGCAGCTACATTGAAAGCTCTTATGTTTATTAGTCACAGTACTAACATTTCCCAGTATGCTTTCAAGTTGTAGTCAAGTATTTTGCCCTCGGTTTGGAGCTCCTTGTAAAAACAATGAAGTCATACAAGACCAGTAACTTGAGGATGATCAGCTGCAAATGTAACTCTCACAGAGGCAGGCAGAAGCTGGCTGGTCTAGAACCTGGTGTGCAACCTTGGGAGTTTGAAAAATGTCCTGAGATTGGTTCGAGAGCTAAAACACTTGCTATTCTCTACTGGGGAGCAAATTCATGTATATGGAACAAAACCCATTGCAGAGGAAAACAATATGTGTCTGAAGTGCCATTAAATATTGCTACCACTCCCTAGAAAGACCAAGCATTATGAATTGAAGTGGCAGGAAGCAAGAGGAAGAGATGGTATGTCAAATGTAATACCCATGAGTCCAGGTTCGTAAGTCATTACTGCCACAGGCCTCCACCAAACCCAGCAGATTGTTACCTTGTATTTGGCACTTCATCTTCAGCCTGGAGAGAGCTGCATCAGCCAGGACTGAGGACAGAGCTGTGACCCGGCCGGGTTGTTGGGGTGTGCTCAGCTAATGCACACCGGTACTCTTCGGGCAGCTTGAACAGGAGAGCCTCAACAACACAGTAAGTAGCTTTGAGTGAGGATGACAAGATCTGGCCTGTTAGGTTTAATATTTTAATCTGCTGCCCAAGTGTACTGCAGCTCTATTCACAGCCATGGTAGATTCCTCGAGTAGCTGAAGATTAGAGAGACCATCGATAATCCCTGCTGTGCTGCACAGATGAAAGCTACCAAGAGGATTTAAGGAGGAAATAAGGTATATCCAGATATTCATTATGTTCCAGCCGAGACAGAACAATCCATTATATCTGACACTGAGCATAGTCCAGAAAACTGGAAGCAGATATTGAAAATGAGCAAATTTCAACTGGCCTAATGCAGATCTGATGAACCAGTTATAAATATTCAATCCAGGAAGCTCTGTCACTAAGGATGGATAGCATTCCTGTTGGTAACTGTAAGGCTCTATGCCCTAGATGGCATTGCTCTGCAACATTAGAAAATACACTTCCAAAATCCAAGCTCTCCCTGCAGTCAGCACAAAAGAATTTCAGGCAGGACAAGTGTTGATTTAAGTTCACACACAAAGCAGAGTTCTCTTTTAAAAATGTTACTTGTTTGAGACATTTGCACTGCAGCTGATACATTAATTATGCCACTTTTTCTTTTCCCTGGTTATTCTTTAAAGGCTCATTTGTAAAATCTTCTTGTGTGCACAGTTTGAAGTGGTTTCACTGCACCTGCTCTTTCCAGGCTGTGGTATTCAATTGTTTTTGTTTATTCTGTGCTACTCTTCTCTAGCGATTTGCTTGGCACTGTAAAGAGAGTGCTGTTTGTTCCCCAGAAGAGCAGCCTCCTCCTCCTCTCTGAATGCTGCAGCCTGCTCAAGGCAGCTGGACGGGAAGTGGGCAGATGCTCAGCTGTGCCCAGAGGGCTGATCACCATTGCAGCAGGGAGGAAAACCACGCAAAACCAACATACCTGCAGCTCATCACAAGTCCCGTGTCTCCACACTGCTCTCCCAAGGCATGGCCACACGCTGCCCCTGCCTCAGCTTTCCAAAAAGCACAGTGGGCTGGGAGTACCTGAGTGCATCCACCTCCCAGCGCCAGAGTCTGGGAGCTGCACTTCAGGAGCTGTGCAGCCCAGCAGCAACCCGGAGGCTGCCTAGTTTTAGGCAGCAGAACAATTTTACTTTGGCACCAAAAGCTCTAACGATTAAGCCCTTGTTTTCCAGGGTGTGGTTAGCATGTCTAGGATGTCCATGTCCTAGCACGCCCGTGCAAAGATGGGGAGAAGCCTCAGGTGGGAAGTCTCACCTGGAGCTGGGAGGTGTGCACGAGAGCTGTACAGAAACTCAGCCTTCCTGCAGTGCAAAACCCCATTGCTTTGGGATGCCAAGCAGCCCCACGTCGTGCCCAGCATGCACAAACTCGTTCTGTTGGAATAAATAGGTCAAAAGCAAGTGGGCAGAGCCTAGAGGGAGATTTTTATCTGCAATTTACTGGGAACAGATCTTTTCTCTGCAAGTATTATTTCAAAGCAAGTAACTTCTGGGGTGGCAAAGACACAAGTCAGGCTTCTGTACAGCAAGCTACAAGTGACCTCCAAAGGGAAAAAACCCCAGGATTCGTGCTCTAGTTTTGCATATTTAAGATGGTCACGTGAGAGAGCAGGGTTAGTTTTCTTTTAACCAGTTTGTACTTTTGATCTGATGCTTCAATTTTTTTGTTCTGCACTAAGAATTCGCATCTTTGCTTAGTCAGGGTTTGTGATGGTTGAAGAGTAACTGTGAAGGCAATACAGAAACAAGCTTCTAAAAAAGCAAAAGTGAATACATGAATATGAATACATATTCATCCATATTCACTCCAGTGAAAGCAATGATGGCTTGCCTTCACACTCTGATTTTCCTAATTTTAATGAAAGTGGTTAGAAATTCAATTACTCACCTGATCTCTGAAAACCAATTTCTAACTTTCCAGGCTGTAAGCTACATAAAAATTTTCTAAATTTGTGAAGCAATCACAAGGCAGAATCAAAATATACGCATATTTGGCATATAACCGTGGCAGGGGGTAGGAAGTGAGAATATCTTCAGAGTCCAACAGCCAACTGGAGCTGCACCGAATTATGATGAGAAGCAAGATTATCTCTGAACCAGAAAACCAGTCATGGGGAAGTATCTACAGAGATGGAGCATCCGTATGGATTCCAACATATGCTTTGGGTTGCAAGCACACAGAAATGGAAAGCAAACAATCACACCAATGGAAAATATTTTCAACACAACTGCTGGCACTGATCAAAGACATTTCCTGCATTAACATCAAAAGCTGCACCTCATCCCCGTGCTCGTGGGCAGAGGCGTAGGATCCGCACGTGTGCCTTTTTTGCGCTGCAGAACTCTTCTGTACCTGGAATGAGCTGTGGTTATGTAAATACTAACCTGCGTAAGACACAGCACTGCTTCTTGCAGACATTGCGGATGCTTCAGAAGAAAGAGATTCTTTTGTCAGCGGCTGTTACAAAGACACAAGTCAAAGTGGTTAAAGGTGAAGCAGCCAGACCCAATTACGTGCCTTTTCATTCCAGGATCTCAAGCCCTTCCTTCAGGGAAGGTACAGTGGGAGGAGGGTCAGCTGAAGTGTCCCATGGGACGAGGTAGGAGGAAGAAGCATCCTGTCACCACCAGGGCAGGCTGGGGGGTACACTGCAACTCCCTTGCTGGTGCAGAGTAGAAAAGCAGCACAAGTATTTCCCCCTCTCAAAGCACGGGCTTCTGACCAGCCCTGCCCACAAGTGCCCTGCAGCACTCTAAGGGAAGCTGCCCGCCCCCTCATTATTATTCCAAGCATTACTGAAAACTTAACTCCAGGAACTGCTTCAGAGGGAGGACTGGCTCTCATCACCGCGGCTGTCAGTGGCTGAGCAGGCACAGGCACGGATTCCTCCAGCTGGGAGAGTGACGATCAACTCCCACTTCCCTATGCTAGAAGAAGATTAACTAAGGCCAGTGCATTAATTTCAGATCTGCACTGTTTGTAAAAGAGCAGAATTTGACTCTTTATATAATAACAACATTTCCAGAGTGTTTGTTTCTGCATAGATTGCTACGTGTACTGGATGACTTCTAAAGGAACTGCTGTGGTGGACGCACCTTTACAGCAAACACACATTCAGTGGCACAGGTAATACAAGGTACAAAAACTCTCTTTTCTTCTTCCTCCACTCCCTAATCCAATGCTCAGGACAAATGACGGGTATAAAGTTAAGCCAAAAATTAATAAATCATTGGGATCAGAACCTGCAGGGGTGCTCTACTCTTATGTCCAAGCACACCCTGAAGTGTTAAGTTAGTACAAAGAGAGGATATTTTTATTGATAAACATTATATTGTCTTAGTGTAGATGTCTGACACATTATTAAATCAACTGACAAAACATTTAAAGTAATTCATTCTAATAAAACTTTTTGATATTCCATAGACAATAGTACTGTGAATTTTGTTTATAGTATAACACATTAAAAACACAGAAATACAAGTTTCTGATTTCATAGGTTACCAGCAAACAGAGAAAAATGCATGCTTTCATTTCTGTTAGATTTGTAACTTACACAGGCAAGTGGAACAGCTATGCATAGAAAACTACTCTACAGTAAGTTGTAAAACATACAGAAAGGCCGACCTTATAACACTTGTACAAGTATGATAAAACCATTGCAACTCATTTCAAAAGGTAACAAATGTTTTGTCTGTGGCTCCACCATTTTAACACTTTTAAGCTGACTTAATAAAAAGCCATTTTGAGTAGAATTATATTACTAGAAACCATTGCTTGTTTTGCTTTCTGGCTGGTTGTCTTGTAAGTGAACAAACATTATATGGACATTTGCACTCAGTTCCACCTACATTTTCTTCCTTATGACTTAGAAGCATCACAGAATTTCCCAGAGATAAGGGACCCAGACAGTGTCATTTTATCCCCAATCAAACAAGAGGTGCTCCTATCAGACACTTTTATTGCTGTGCTTCCTGCAGCTTGGATGCTGTGACTGTACTGCAAAGCAGAGAACTCACCACGCCCGCAATTCAGACTGGCACGGTCTCAGCCATCTGTTTTAGAACAAGCCACAGCAGGGATCGCATTCAGCAGCCTAAGACTTCAGCAAAGTTCAAACTCAAATTTTCCATTATAGCTCCGTGAAATTATCAGATCTTCAAAAGCTGGCTGCTGGGCCCTGAAATGATTTAAATACCCACCCCAGACAGAGTGCTGACCCTGGGGCTGTCCCCACGTGCCTTGGTGATGCTAGGCTGACAGTGGGTGCTGAGCTTGGCTGCCTTTGGCTTGGCACCACATACACACAGCAGTTCGGGCTTAGCTTGGAAAAAATGCTGGAAGGGGCTAAAACTTGTGCAGCACACTTCAGGATTAACAGGACTGTCTCACCTTTTTGTTCTGTGGAATCCTGATTTACCTGTGTCTCAGTTCCCATTGCCAGGCCCGTAATGGAGTGCTCGGCAGGAGTGACCCTTCCACTGCTTGTCACACACCTGTGTCTGGGACCAGTGGAAGCACCACTCCTGCCCTCCCACACGTCCCACTGGCTGAAGCTCCGATGGATGAACCAGCAAGAGGAACACCCAAACCGTCGCCAGACCTTGCCAGGAGGGTTCATAGTGCACAGGACTTTGACAGACAGCAGAAAATCAGACAAAACCCAAGCCCTTACAAACATCTTCCTAGTATGGTTTCAGTCTGGAAAACAAAGACTCGATGCAAGGATGAAGGTAACATTCCATTAGTAATCTCACACATACTGCCTGCATAGTAGGGATTCTCAGCTTTACAAGGGGAGTCAGTGAAGTCAATCACACTATTCCTCAAGGGAACACTAAAATTCATCCCTAAATCTTCAATGCACTACAAAGTTCACTGCACACCAGGGAACTCTCGGGTACACAGACTGCTACTTGCACACCTGTGCAGCCAGGGTAAGTGTCGGAGACATCAGGTTAGGCATCTCTCTCCCTTCTCCCTGAGCAAGGGACAAAGTACTTCTCACATTTCCTGATCAAAGACCAAGAGTTTGCAAAGATCAAGCAGCATCCAGGGAAATCTTCATGTAAATGCGACCCCTGTGAAACTTGCCAGTATCTGAATTACACAACAGACAGCTTTTTGTGATGCCATACTATTCTCACTTGCATTTGCTCTGCACTGGTGCTCCATGATTACAGAATCACACTTTGTGTCCTTTGCTTCTGGCACCCATTAAAAAAAAAATCCATTAGAACAAAGTTATTACACAAACATCTTGCTTTGGATTTTTTTCAAAAACCTGTTGTGGTTCAATCTATGTGCTTGCTCACTTCACCTAAGCAATTTTACAAGGAAGTTCTGTGATACAGAAATGCACATTACACTCACAGGTCCTGACACAGCAGTGAGAAACACGAGAGAAAAAGTTTGTTTCTGAGAACCATGGATGAACTACTCAGCTGAGCTCTATGCTTGACAGAATATGGAAGCTCACTCTTATGAAAAACTTGAACATTATCCAAACCTCCATGAAAGACTGAGGCTGTACTTTGTGCAATCAGCCTTTATCTTCCATTTTGTTCTTTCCTGATCTAAAGTTTCCCCATGTCTTTAAAAGCTGGCCAAATAAAGACTTCCAGTCCCCCCCAATACATTGTCTGTAAAAGGATTCCATTGTTGCTGTTGTATTTTTCCCCGGTAAGTCCTACTGGATCCACACTGATAGCGATGATGTGACATATTCTTCTACACTGGAGATCCACTGACACCCTCCCCCCCCCGCCCCAAACCAAACCAGTGTGGTGGAAGTAGGGGAGTATTGTGTTTGTGAATGGTGGGACGGTTTTTACTGCAGGATTTCAAGGTGGGAGGCCCTTGCCTGCTGTAAATAGGAACAACCCTGTCATTAAGCTGGGACAATAAATGTTGCCTTCCCCCAAGCATTTGCTGGCACATGACACCTGGTTTAGGGAGATCTTCACATTTAATCAGAGCCAATCACTTACTGTTAAAAAGAACAGGGGGAAAACAAGCCAAAGGAAGATTACTTTCTTAATGAAAAGGGGGAACTGAAAAAAGCTCTAAAAAATAATAATAATAAAAAAAATCTACTTGTGGGTAGCTTATGAAATGTGAATTTTGATTATTGCAAATGGTACCTCGGGACAGTGATACTACAAATATTAAAAGTGCAAGGAGTATTTATTATTTATATATTTCTACTCTTACAGATCAGCTGCGGAAGCATCCTTGGATCTCTCAGCATTTCTCAGCTTCTCTACTAATAGAAGTTACAAGAAGCATTTGAGACCGTCTCACCCTTTTTGTGGCCACTTAAAAGGATGGAATGATGCTTTAAATAGCTTAGTCTGCTTGGCCCCTGATCCAGGAAAACTTAGCATTAGCTTTAGGAGGGAACCGAAATTAGGTTCCTGAATCTTCTGCCAGCATGGTTTTCTTGAACAAGGGGCTCAGCACTCTGTGTTTGATAAATAAATAAATAAAATGCATAAATACTGCAGTGCAGAACTTTGTGACCTCCTGAATGTCTCGTGCATGCCCTTTTTTTGCCCCCGAAGCTAACTTTATATTCAGCAATAGAACTGGAATTTCAAATGACTAACAATAATTAGAAATATTACTGAATGTACACAGATAAGCTGTTTAGGCTTTTGATCTGATATATTACAGATAGGCCACTGCCATGCACCACTCACACTACCTTGCTAAAACAAATAAAATCTCTGCTTGAATTTATAAATAGATATGTGTAAGACTGCCTTAAATACTCATACACTTATAGCATCTTAGCAGTTGCCATGATAAGAATTTATTCCTTGGCAGAAGCAGCTGGTTACCACAGGGCTTCAATTTAACAACAGTTAACACGTATACTTTACTAGGTAAAGTGTATATATATGTATAAATATTGTATTTAGCTTGAATACAAATCTATGTTCATACATTTTAAAAAAGTAAAACTAAAAACCCACCTATGAATTATATGAACTTATGACTGAGTCCCTCAGTAAAACTCCCATAGTATAACCTGGCTTCACAAAGTGTAAAAGGCCCAGGTCAGATCTAGAATCCCTTAATTAGATCAATTATATTTATGGTATAATGCATGTCTTTGCACAGGGTGCAAAATTCCCTTGAAAGAGTCTCTGAAAACACATCCCATGAAAAGTCTCTGCATGTACTGTGCAGTGACTGATTATCCCAGTGGCTCGGGGCACTTTCCAGGCAGGCAGCTTGTGCTGTTTGGAGTCAGGTGCTTGGAGGCTGGTATGCCAAGCAAGGATCTGCTTGCATTTTCTCCCATCAGCTTACTGGATCAAAGCCTGCACACTATTTCTGCTAGCCCAGTGCATTAATTCTGTGTTGCAGAAAGCAAGTCGTGGCTCAGCCTTCAAAGCCAGAGAGATGCAGCTTATGAGAAAGTGGAAGCAAAATTCTGAATCCTGGCAACACAAGGAGCAAGACAAAATAAGGAAGCAAGCAGGCGGCTGCCGGGTGTACAGGGATGTCTACTCTTGGGAAAGATTTCATGGAATGTCCCATCATTTATACAGGCTCTATCCAAAGTCCTCCTGTGACACAGCATCTGCCACCCAACATCTGCCTCTACACATGTGAAGTGAACGGAGCTCTTGTTGCCTCCCCTGCTCCAGCATTTATCATCCAAAAGCAACACTGACCAGAGCTAAGACAAGACTTGGTCCTCAAGGAAATACATGCTCCTGCTATGGAAAAGGAGCACTGGCAGCAGCAACCAGTAGCCAAGGGGTCTGTGCACCAGCAGCCCTCTCCTCTCATTACAGGACAAAATATTCGGCAGCAGGCATTGCTCCTCTGGGAACCCAAGGGAGATACTATTTTACAATAAACGCCAATGGAAAACCTCAGAGACAAATGCTCAGCACCGGAGCAGATCTGTAACCAACTACAAACATCCTCACAGGGTCAGGCATACAGAGGTGTGTTTTCCCTAAGCTGGCAATAAAAACGTTATGTTGCATTGCTGCTGTAAAATTTTCACGTTAACTTTTAGCACCATTCAAATCCTACCTGGCAGACGAAGATTACACTGACAAGATTTCTGTCAGGTTGTTCTGGTGTGGAGGGTTTCAAACTTGTTCTGCAAGTCTGTTAGAGAAACAGAAACCTATCTAAAAAGTACCACAATAAAGTCATTTTTTGCTACATAAATACATTTAAAAATATGTTGCTTTAAACAAACTGTGCTTTTTTAGAAGCCTTCCTGGAATTAGATGCTTCTACCCAAACCTGGATAACTTGGCCTCGATGACAGACTGTTTCAGGCCAGGAAATAATTGATTTCATAGCCAATCTACACCCCCAGGGCACAATGAAACAGACTGCCATTTCATACCCTATTGCTTTCCCAGCAGTAAAGTGAACTTCTCCAAAAGGCAGGGATTTGTCCACACCAAGCTTGATTCTGCAGATTCAGCCAGACAAGTCCAAGCATTTTGGGCAGAAGTGGATACATTTTGGAACTGTGCTTCAGATTTGAGGCCAGTAAGTGCTAACAGAATATTCATGTAAATTCCCTTAAAGGTGCTTGGTCTAATTAATTAATAGTCATTTATCTTTTCAGGCAAGAAAAAAAAAAGTCACTCACCCAAAAACATGCAGTGTCCCCATCCCTTCCAGGACTCACTGCTACAAACACATCACTGACCCTACAACAGTCACTGGGGTTCTGCCCCTGGGTTCACAAAGGTTACATTTCACTCAAATCCCTGAATACTGAAAACTCTACCTGAAACTAAGCCTTGCGTTCTGCTTGGTACATCCATTCACCACACTCATACTCTGCAGCTCCTCAAATCTGAAGTGGCTGACGTCTTTGAAATATTCAAACTTCCACTGCTTTCCTTAAAACCATGGCTTTAAACTGATACAGTTAAAGTTGTACCAACCTAAAAGGGACATTGTTACCTGGATTTAAGTCTCTTTTAGACAAACTTGCTGATCAGGTGAAACCTTTAAAGTCCAAGGCAGAATTGAATCCAGGTAAGCATGGTCCACTGAGACTGGTTTTTAAAGTGTATTTTTAAACAAGTTTAAAGTCGCAGTGATGTAACTTTGAAATAGATAAACCTCACACTATTGCATCTCTGTGAATTTTAATTGAAAGGATTAAGAGTTTCCAAAAAATCTTAATATAAGAAACATCTGTCAATCAGCAGAAAGTTGTGGTTTTCTAAAAAGTTATTCAACAATATTCAATTTACATTTTATCTCACAAGTATCAACACGGTTATTTGGAAAAGACATATAAAAATCCCTGTTCTGACAGCAGGGTATTAAACGTTACCTTTAGGTTGCTCCACCTGCCTTGAATGTTGTTTTTTCTAAACTAGACTGCCATTCTACCTGATTTGTTTTGTGAAGAAAATATGCCAGTCCTGCACCTCGTTCTCCATGAGCACCACCATCACAAATCCAAAGCTAATTCATTGATTTTGGTGACACAGCTGAGGACAGAGAGCTGGAAATTAAGCATGCAAGTGACATCACAGCAAAACCAACAAATTATGCAAGTAAAAATCTCCCATGCACACATTTCAGATTGGTGTTCATATCACAGGAAAAGTCTATCAAAAAGTGCAGCACACAAAAAACAAAAATAAATTTTAAAAAGGGGGAAAAAAGGCAAGTAAGAAATTGACCTTTGGTAGGGACAAAAGCAGTTTCCCTAGCATGTCTTGAGACCATCTGTTAACATACCCTATCCTATCACTCTGCCTTTGAACCACTGTCAAAGAAAGGCCATCCATGTCAAGCAGATCTGAAGCCAGCCAAGGATCACATACTTAAGTCAAAGTCAGAACTGCAGTGAAGCCTCTCCATGGTGGAAAAGGCTCTTTAATCTCCCTTTGAAATACTCATTAAAGATCATCTGAAATTGCTAGGAATGGCAACAAAAACAGTTGACTGGTCCAAAAACCAGAGCAGCCTCAGACGTGAAGGTAACTGACCCTTGCTTTCAGAAGATTAAAACTGCAGATGAATCCCAGTCATGCTAAAAAATCCCAACGCAACCCAGCTTCACTGGTGGCTCCCTGCAGCCCCCAACCCCAGGCCTCAGAGCCCCTCAGCTCCCTCCTTTCCCCCGGCGCAGCTTCCCCCAGCCTCCAGCGGCTGTGCCAACCCCGCTGGCTCCCGAGGCCCTACATCCTGGAGATAGCTCGTAGCTCGGGCAGCCATGGGCACAGAAGAGCCTCCCATGGGGACACTGAAGCCAGACACTGGCTGTCCTCCAGAGTCCAACCTCGGGAGGAGAGAAGCCCTAGGAGGAAACAAGCTCTGGGAGGAGAGAAGCCCTGTGAGACTCAGTCCTCTGCAAGGCCCAGTGAAGCTCTGAGTCTGCACTGCAACGGGAAGAACTGTCCACCCAACTTTTGGAGACGGCACAGAGGAAGGATGCCGAAAATTGCCGGTTTTCTGCTTTGGGGCCTTTTGTCCAGGTTGTGACTGTGCTGACACACGTGAGAGGCGCGCTCTCTCTAGCACTGCTAACAAAAATGCGCGCATTCAGTTGGTCTGCTCTGTTCCAAACCAGGCCTGGACCTGATGGTTTAGCTGCAAATCATGAGCACATCTGGCAGGAAGCGTTGCTCTAGGACGTGCTTATCAATTCATCTATGGCACAGGTAACAGCAGCTCCAGGTACCTTTTGCTTCTGCTTAGAACAAGTGACTTGCAGAACATTCTGGCAACACACGCAAGTATCAAAGCAAGGTATTTCAGGTTTTACACACAACACAAAGCTACAATTACTACAGTATTTAATGCACAACAGTAGGAAAAGTTCCTAAAAAATACTTGTGCAGTTTTTGTGCCATGGGATAGGTAATGGCTATTTCGCAGAAATAGATCCAACTGGCTCCATTGGAGCAGCAGTATAAATATTCAAAATAGAAGTAATAATAGGCCCTGATATGGAACTTCTCTCCTTTTTTCCTTCCCCTTATCAGCAAGGACACTCTGCTTAGGAGCAACTGCATCTCACTATGCGAGTGGAGCTGTGTGTTTGTGGGGTGGCTTTAGAGACACGTGCCACATTGTTGCAAACATCATTTGACTTAAGGAAGTATTTTAGGCATTTTAGTGGTTGTTATTATTATTATTCATCTCATTAACAACAACAACAAAAGAAACAAAGACCCAACAACAGGAAGGTACAGTGGGCTTCCTAATGCAAGAGGATGTCCCGCGGGCACAGGCAGGAGAAGGCTGCTCAAACCACGGCTGCAGAGCTCTACAAGCAGCAACACAATTGCTTTCCAGGATGAAAAATGGCGATGCAGTCATCGACTCTCTCTACTGCCTGTCCCCGGACCCTCCTTTCTTCTTGCCAGGGATCCACCGGCACATGTTATTCCCCGAGTGAGGCCAACAGGACGTGGCTTTTTCCACAGGACTTCGCTGCCATGCACAGTGTCAGAGCTGCCAGTGCCTCCACGTGTTTGGTGTAACAAACAAAGAAAACCGGGTGCTGAGCTGAATGGAAACCACAGGGTGTAAATATTTTCATTTACAACATTTTGCCCAAAGAGAATCAGACTGAAAAAACCACTTCCAAAAGTGGAAATGAAATAAAAATTGGCTTTTTGTCTCTAAATAGAATGTGGCTCTCTTCTTTTTTCTTTTAAACTGGAGTTCTTTCTTTTCCTGCTATAGTTTAGGGCTTGGTCTTTTGGGTTTTTTTCCTTTCTTTCTGTTACATAGGGTTTGCTGAACCTTTACTATTATTTGCCAATGTTTGTACCATAGACATAAACATTCACCTAGCTGGTAGTCTCTTAATACATTTCATAGTAGAACATATACAAGAGGAAAAAACATACCAAATGGATCAGAAGTGATCAGTGCTTAAAGTAAATATAAGAGTTGCAGGGGCAAGAACCCACAGTACCAATACATACAAATGAAGCAGTGATGGTGTTTCTCAGGGGGTGGAATCAGCCTGCATATTAATACAGAATTATACAAAATCTAGCAGGAATATTGGAACAATGAATAGCTAAACTTTCACAATAACTTAAGATCTGTGAGCGAGTCTGCATTGAAGATATTCCACATTTTAAAATATGCCATCTCTGTCTTCCTCCCTCCCAAAGGAGGGGTGATGAATCCACATGATTTGTTATCAGGTAAGTTCAACTGCATAAGACAACAAACATCTGGCCAGGTCCAGTGTATTCTTTATAGAATGGCAAATTATGACTTCAGTAACTATGTCTGTGCAAAATATGCCTCTTTCCTCTTAAAGAAACCAGTGTCTGGAACTCATTTAGAAAAGTTTTGACATGTACTTATGTCCTTCTGAGAACAAATAACACATGAACTATTGAATCCCCCCAAAACAAGATATCTGATGAAGCAGAGAAAGTTCTGACCTTCCATTTCCACATGCAGACCATTAAAAACCAGGACACCTCCTTGGTAGCCCTCCTGGGCTGGTGATCCAACTATTGCTTGGAAATAACAAACACCCTAGTAATAAAACTCCAACATTCATAGTAAAATGGTAGCAGTGTTTGTTTACCCCTTGAATCCACATTTAGCTTGCATTCCTCATCACACCTGTACAAGGTTAACTATTTCTGGTAAAAAGTAATCAGTTTTTTCCTTGACAATCTTCTTTTATCCATTCCTATGCTGAGTACCTTAAACTGCATTTCCATTTTACACTGTCCTGTGGCCTTTGGATTGTTACAGGAGACCCAGCATTCAGAAGGAGAAGATGCAAGAGAGGACGTTGATCTCTGGCAAGTAAAAAAAAAAGAACAAAAACAACACTCCCACCCCCCAAAAAACCTGCAAACCCAAAACTAAAAACTAAAAACAAACAAAAAAACCACCCCCCACAACCAAAAAAAATTCCCATGATTCTCCTTGAAAGTCAATCTCCATATGATGTACCCTCTTCTGCATTGTAGCAATAGTCTTAAGTCATAAATTAATTAGTCTTCCATCAAATAACTTAAAAAAAGAAGGAATTGTAGCAGACCAGTTTTGACTGGCTTAACGCCAGTTAGCAGCCAGTTCATCTTGAGTCCCAGTCACACTGTTCAAAAACTGAGCTAGGAAATCACATGAATGTTGAAAAGAACTCTTCACATCGATGAAGGATTGTTCCAGGCTGTGGGGGCCAGGGAGAGGACAAACCTAGATGGGGCCACGGGTCCTATGAACAGTGAACAGGATATAGGTCAGGACTTGGAGGTGCACTGCATCCAGGAGATGCCAGCCGTGGCTTGTATTGCACAGGTAAAAAGGAAGCTCCTCCCGACAGTCTGCCACCTGCGTTAGTGATCTCTGCACATTGGCAAGTTCACAAAAGTGAAAACATTGAATTCTGTCATGATGGAGAAACACAGGAAGATGCCGTAAAGGGAAAGGCACACACACCCTAGCTTCTTATCCAGTTTCCATTTGTTCATGTGGACACCAAAAACCTACAATAAACACAGAGTAAGCCACCACAGCAGGAACATTTTGAATAAAGTGGTAAATCCCCTCCTCAGCTACAGGAGCCAAAAGAGGGCTGTCCCCTTACTGATGATTAGTTGGAAGCAACCACAAACTGCAGCAAAGTGAGCTGAAAACCACAGCTCAAGTAAATCAGAGCAGCAGTCACAGAAGCCACCCTGACTTACATCCCCTCACCTTAAGTTTCTGCAGTTAATTTACTTTTGGCAAGAATAATCCCATTTAATTCAATCAGAAATGGATTTCCAGGGCAGGTTCCTTTTTTTTTAACTCAAAATGCTTCACGTGCTCCTCTGCATCTCAATCTAGAGCCACACAGTCTAAGACTCCTTGACTTTGCATAGTTTGCCCCCACAAAAAATTAAAGTCTTGCGTATGTGGGAATTGTGTCGGTGTGCATTGCACAGGACAGCCCCCCACCTGGTTTCAGGATTTGGAAGATGTCACATTCATTCCTCTTCTATCATTTCTGATAGAAAGGTCAGGGAACATGAAGCACTGATTTCAACAGAAACATTGTCAGGCACTGTTTTTTCTGGACTGTGTTGTATTTCAGAAGGATTCTACACAGGGCCAAGCAACCTGCTCAGAATTTTGCCTGCTTGTCTCACAGGAGAATGGATCTCATCGTACATCAAGGGACCTGCTTCAGCTCTAGCATAGAAACAGCTGATGATTAGTAATGGTTCTCCCAGGCTCCTCCCATGGAAAACGTACAAATAGGAGTGCCGTCCCGTGGGAGTGACAGCTCCTGCAAAGAGCCGGATCGAGGTCTTGGGAAGCTTTCAACAGCAAGGGAGCACCCCATCCCATAACAACAGACTTTGCAACCACTATTTCAGCTGGAGGTGAGAAAGGAGCGGGTGAAGAAAATGTCTATAAAAACCCCTCTTTTGGAAAAAAAGAACAAAAGGCTATATACATACTGTGACAAAAACTGATGCCAGCAAGAGACCAACAGAATAGATAAGTCCTCTGCTGTTTAACCGAATCTGTAAAAGAAGGAAGTTTATCAAACCATCTCACAATTTCAAACAACAATATTCCTCTCTGCTTATATTTCCATCATCCTAAACTGCTGAGTTGCTAAACAGTGGCTTGCAAGCTGTAAATGCCAAGTCAGACCATTCCATCACAGATTAGTTTGCCTACTCCCTGTTTTGCCAAAGAAGGAGTGTTATTAGAGGAGGGCCCTTAGGACCTAACAGCATTTCACAGTGTTCAACTTCCACGTGAGCTTTGCCGTCCCTTGTACTATTATATCACGACATTTTCTTTTTGGCAACTAACTCCTACATAAGTACCATAAGAACAAGCAGGGGAAAGGAAATCTTGCATTCAGTCACCAATTAGTGCTTCACAGGGGGGAAAATAAAGAAGGACACACACAAGCAGCTAATTTCTTCCCTACTCTCACCTTATTTCTTCCCTACTCTTACTACTTTTGTTGAAGGCAACAAGTCCGTGATCTCAAAACCAGAGCCTCAGGTGCTGAAAAATTGTCTGTGTCAATGCATCATGGCACAGTCTAACATTATTTAACACAGGCTGGCCATGATTTAGCACTGAGGCAGATCAGACAAAGAGACAACTCACTGCCTGCAGGGCGGTGTAAGGTACCCAGGCACATCACAGGCTCTGGTGTAGCTGTCTCCACAGCAGAGTCCCAGTTACAGTCAATGTGCAAGAGAAGAACTGAGACACAGGTCCACAAAGCTGGGACACCATTAAACTGCCACTTTTAGAGGCTCTGCAGTCTAACCTAAGGCACTCACCTGCATCTTTAAGGCCCAAATACTTTTTAAAACATGATTTTTGTGAGACATAAAACTAACGTTACAATGGAAGGCTTCAGGGAGTAAAGTCATCCCTCCAATCCTGCTCTTCAGCTGGGACCACACTTCTCCTTGGTTACCCATCCTTCTCTTGAGGAACTTAATCATTATCCTTTTGGGCATTTTTATATGACCTTCTCAAACAGCATCACCTGCAGCATCATCAGGACAACTCAGCAGAGTCTCTCAAGGCACTTCTTGAGGGGCTACTGTGTGGAGGGGACGTCCTTCTAGGGAAAGTTGGCTTTTCAGTGCTCCCATCCTTCTACTTAGACTATAAAGAATCCCATTTGCAAGAGAAGTGCGTATTGCTAAGGTGACAAACAGCACTACAACTTTAAGAATGCAGTTGTATCATTTTGCACCACAGTCAGGAAATCCTTTTCACCCCAATACTGCTTCTAAATCCAGAGTAATGATTTAGATTCACTCCCCAGGGACCACTGAGGGGAAAGTCTGACTTGTAGAGTCAGAAAGGATGATCAGTCCTGACACTTTGAAACTCGGAGCCTGCACTGAACTCCATACACCCAGGATCCTCTGCGCCAATCCGTGCTGCCCGAGCTCTGCTGTTCCCTTCACACATATGAAAATACCAGCTCACACAAATGACACCTTTTCCTTCCCTACTGATTGTTGACATCATAGAAAAGGCTACAGCCATGATGATCATCTTGTCTGAAAAGTACTGGAGGATTTCTTTAGGATATATGCTGTAAGGGAATGGATGGACAGCAGGACCATTATATTCCTATGGCCATTACATGTTAAATACAATATTCTCACCAGAATGCTCAAAGAAATTAAGGATTTGGATCGCTTCAGGGCATGAAGGCCAATTCTGGGACTGTCTGCATAAGTGAAGGTGAAAAATGTCATGATCCCACTGCTAATGTAAACTTTGGAGATGGACCAGCCCACTCTGCTCCAGTCATTCCCATGCATCCGCTCCTCCTCTCCTGCTTCCACCTGTCAGAATCTTACTTATTATAAAGTGAAAAAACCCTACACTAACTCTGTGTAACTAAAGCACAGATTTAAAGCTGCCTTCCCTGCTATCCCAAATGAAGAGCAGCTGGCTGAGATACTATTTTACAATAAATTCCTGTCTGGATTTTGGTCAGGAATTTTGTTTGACCAGTGCCAATATCTGTAAAAACTGTCAGTATAAAATGTATCGGTTGGAAAGGGATCTACAGGAAAAGGAAGCAAATGAAGAAGATGGAATTATTTTAGCACAGAAAATGACTGGATTTAACCTGAAGTGCAGACGCTGCTTCTCAGTTACAACTTCATCCTCCATAAAACCAGCAGAGCATTCCAAAGGCCTCTGTGTCTAATTTACTGAGGACAGTGCTTCCAAAGAGAGGCATTTGGGACTGCTTTCTTCAGACTATTGGCAAGGCTCTTCCTTGGAGGTCATTGAGGGGAATAAAAGCTGCCATTAGGGATTATTCAAAAGCAGAGAACGTATGCTAATTATTTACAGCAGCTTTACCAATGTAAGAGCCACACACATCATGCTGGCAACTCCTTCTGCAGCGTGATCACCAAGTTCCCCTCGCAGGGTTAACTGCACCAAAACACTGGAGCTTCACTCCCGGTTGACAGTTCTCAACTTGGGTTTAACTAGCAACATTCCTGGCCTGGTATCTAGCCCAGCTCCCCCTGCTGGGCAAAGCAAAGAGCTATTAATTAACCTCAATAATAAGAACGTTCTTGGCAGCCCTGCCGCATTTTTTAACAGGCATCTATCTCCTTCAGAAAGTGACCCTACAGAACCATGAGCAGTTTTTATGCAGTGCTGCTGGCTGATTTTGAGAGAGTGAAATCCAAACCAGGAGGAATCCCCACGGTTCACGTATGCCTCGTTCCTCTCACTGTACTTCTGTTTACCTAAAGGATCCTTCCACTCTCCCCGTGTGCCAGAGGCTGCTGAGGTGAGCCTGACACCGTGCGCCAGGTGAGCGATGCCTCGAGCCCCTGCAGTGCTCCCTGCAAGCCAAATCCTCGGGAATGCTGGTGTGCACAGGGTAACCTCACAGCACTGCAAGTCTAGTTCATTCGGAATTACACCCGGCACCATCCATCTCCCAGTCATCCCAGGGCAAGTGTGCTTTGGGAACAGGCTTACATCAACGTCCATTTGTTCCAACTATCCTCCTGATGTTTTCTGCTCGCTTCTCGATTGCTTTATAGCCCTTCTCACATGTTGTTTCTGTCCTTTTCTGTCCCTTTTCTGCCTGCTCCATGGCAGAGAGGTGCCATGCATACATCACCTCCTGAGCCTCAGTAAAAACATATGGAATTCTTCATAGCTTTTCCAGTACTTTGACCTCACCAGCAACATTTTTTTACTCACACAGTTGCACTTTTTCTTCCAGAAATTCCAGCTGTGATGTGTATCTAGTTCAGCCAAATGAGCTTCCTGACAAACCCTTTCTTCTCCTGCATTCGACTTCGAACTACCTGCTGCTGTTTCACAAATTTCCCATCAGTCTACAGCTCTGGAAATAGAGATTTAACTGATGAACTAGTCCACTCCTCTGGTAATCACCATAGCCTACCCCATTTCTCATCATGACTTTTAACTGTGAGCACAGAAGCTCAGAAGATTCTGAAACTTGAAACAAAAGCTTAAGAAAAATGTGTCCTTGATCTGTCAAATTAGGGCAGAAATCAGTCAAGCAGCCCTCTCATGAAACAAGTGGCATTTCCTGCAAAAGGCAATGGAAAACATTTCCTTGGGATATGTGAAAATGTGCAGGTTCAGAGAAAACAAGGGAAGCAAAACATTCAAAACTCACAGTAAGGGAGCAGATAATTTCAGGTTTTGACAAAGACCAGAAAAAGAGTCTCAGTTGGAGTTGTCTTAATTATATAAGGAAAAGCCCAGTCCCCTGTTCATTTAAGAAGAGGAAATGCCTCTTCCCCAGGAGAAAACTGTCTGCAGATGAAGCACTCCCTCATACTGCAAGGAGGAAAAATCAATATTCCCAAACTCCCCTTCGAGGACTGGCTTGTGTCTAGGGGCTGAAGCAAGGCAGAAGAATGCTGTTCTGGCTGATCACACACAGAAGGTTTGCACATTCCCAGCCTCCTCTGTCAGAGTTTGAAGGCGGTGACCTCCCTGCTGCTTGTGCAGCAAATGCAAAGATGCTGCCACCAGCTCCAGCCATTCCCATGCTGCTGTGGCAGCCACAGCTGAAGCTAAACAGCAGAGGAAAAACAATGGAAATAAAAGTTATTCTATTCTTAAGTTCTTTTCTGGCAGATGCTTAAGGGAAAACAAGGAGCTATTGCCAAAACGCAGACTGGTTTTGCTTCAGGGCCTAAATATGACAGAAATTACCCCAGTAAGAAATTTCAGAACGGCTATGCTTTGTTTCCAGTGCCTCAGCTGAAAAAGCTGCAGGTCTTCTGTATGTCTGGGGATCCTTCTCCTTCAGTGTCTCTGCCTGGCAGTGGAAATTCAGTCTAAATCCTGCATTCCCAAGGTCCTGCCATGAGACAGCGGTCTCAGCAAACTGGAACTTCAAACATGTGCTGCATTCCTGCATGTTTAAATGGAATTTCCTTCTTAAACCTCTTTTTAGACTCCTAAGAAAGCGTCCCTGTTTTGCTCCATATCACAAAATTCACTTTGCAGAGGGAACATACCTGGAGAGCTGCACATGGCCACTCCCGGTATCACACAGGAGATGTGGGATCTATGGCTGCAGAGAACTCCTGCAATGCAAGGAGGTTTGGCGGGGACACTTTTGCTCTGCTACAGTATAATCATCCCAATAATCTCTCTGCCAGGGAGCCAGCTTTGTCCTAATGTACCATTCACCCTAGTGCCTTGGAATTAAACCAGGGAAAATCAACTGGTCAGCAAGGAGCAAAGACTGATGCTTCCCATCTCCATGTGTACTTTGCAAGCACATTTGCTTCTCTCCAGATGCTCTGATGCCTAACAACGATTGCACTGGGATTATTCCTGCTGTCTCAAGCTGCTTGTTTGCATGGAAGGAATGTCATGTCTCTCAAACTTCTAATGTACTGTCAAATTTTGCTGAAACTGGCTGAAGTTATCAGGCAGAGGAGCAAATTGGACTGACGTGATTATACTCCCAAATGCTGACGTGATCAAATGAATTTGGCTGTTTATCCTTAGGCTAAAATTCCTGTTCTCTAAAATACTGCTGGATGATGTCTGGTTTACAGGCAAAAAAAATTCCAGAGGGAAGCAACTGGATGGAAGATACAGGGTAAACATCCTTCCACTCCGCATATGCCAGGTGCACTGGGGAAGGATGCTTACTGGATTAGAGAGCCAGCAACGTGTCCAGGACTCAGTGCTGGAAGGGAGGAGCGAGTGAACTCTGTCAAAGGACTCTCAAGGTCCAGAGGGATGTTGCTTCTCCTCCAAAAGTCCTGCTGGCCTGCCAGATTAGCCATGTACATAATAGAAGGCCAGAGCTGCTGCAGGAGGGTGGCCAAGTGAGCAGTGGAGATGGAAGCTCCAGTGGGAAGCACAGAGGAAGGCAGAGTTAGTACCTGGACATTAATGAGTGTTCAGAAACAAGAACCCTTAAAATAATAAACATATAGTTGGGTTAGAGACTTGGCATTGTAAAAACAGAAGGGATCCAATGCGGCAAGTTCAATCTTGAAGAGATCTGCATTTTGATGGGAAAAGTATAGGTGGCTTAGTCCAAGCCAGGAACTCTGGAACTGACACCTGAGCTGAAGGCAAAGAGTGAGGCACTTGCAGTGTGCCCACATCCTAGAGGAAAAGGATGTTTCATTCAAAGCAGGAATACAGAAGGAAAACCTCCTTCTCTAAACTAGGTGTCATGGGCTGGAGCTGAAGTTGATTGAGAGTTTCTCAATCCAATGGTGCTTTTTGATTTTGCATATTTAAACCTGCTGGAGGCACGGGAACTGACTCTTGCATTCCATCTTGCTGCAGGAGGAGGAGGGGGGGGAATGGCTCCCGGCCGGCCTTCGGGAGCCGGGCCGAGC